>JAQFVV010006318.1:3495669-3585487 GCA_028023455.1 Epiperipatus broadwayi | reverse complement strand
AAGAATTAAGGAATTATGAATATCCAGAAAAGTTTGTGGATAATAATATTAAAAAGATAGAAAAAAGATGAAGGATAAATATAAAGAAAGAGATAGAGATAAAGAGATAACTAAAAAAGAAACAGCTTATATAGGTTTAAAAACAGGAAATAATTATATAGTTAAGAATTTGAATAGAATTATAAACAAAATTAATAAAAAGTTTAATGAAGTATTAAAACTAAAAATAGTTAATAAAAAAAGAAAAAATATAATAGGAATATTAGAGAATAAATATGAGTGTTTAAATAAAACAGAATATAATAAAGTTAATGGAGTTTATGAAATTAATTGTAGAGATTGTAAAATTAAAAATAAAGAGGTAATGAATTATGTTGGAGAAACTAAGAACTCAATTTATAGGAGATTGATACAGCATAAATATGATAAAAATTCACCAATATATATGCACAGATTGGAGACAGGACATGAGTTTAATAAAGAATGTATTAGAATGTTACATTTTACAGAAAGTAGGAGGGAAAGAAAGATTAAAGAAGCTATTTATATAAATAGTATTAAACCAAAAATGAACAATGATTTCGGATTGAGGAGAATTTTAATATAAAAGTTAATATAATAAAAATAAAAGAATAAAATTAAAATAAAGATAAAAAATTAATAGGTAAAAAATGCAATAGAGGGAGCTAATGTATGAAAAATATAAAAAAATAAAAAACGGTTTAACTGAAATAGAGCAGAAACGTAAAAGATAAAGAAGTTTAAAAGGTAAAATTAAGAATTAAATGTTAGAATTAATTAAGATTATTAATATAATAAAAAATAAAATAAATAGGAATTAAACATGTTTTTCTGTTTATAATAATTTCAGAATAGTTTATGTAATAGATTTTAAATTATAAAATATGATAAAAAGTTTAAAGGTTAAGTTTTAGAAATATGAGATATATATAGGGATATACAAAGTAAAAATAAAAAATTTAAGAGGATATAAAATAAAAAAATGGAGTAAGTAAGAATAGGTATATAAATAAATATGATAATGTTAACATATAAAAGTAATAATTAAATATAAATTATGGAAATAGAAGATAAAGTTATAAAGATAAGTTAATATAAAAATAATTGAAATAAATATATTTGAAAAATATAAAATAATAGCATGAAAATATAATAAAAAAAAAAAATATATATATGAAGAAAAAAAATAAATAAATAAATAAGTATATTAAATATATATAATAAAAAAAGATTAAAATTAAGGTGTTAAAAGATTTCAATTATTTTATTAATGTTCATGTATTTGAGGGGATATACAGGTGATAAATATTTTTGTATATTTTTATGAATATATATATATGGATTTTATAGGATTTATATAATTTGTATATAATTTATATATAGTTGTGTAATTTATATTTATATATATGTGTATATATTTATAGTTCTGAAGAAGATTGCAGGGGCAATCGAAACTGTCGATGTTGATGAATGTTAAGCATTGTACAAAAAATTAAAGATTTTATAAGAAAGGATTGATTAATAATGTTAATACATGTTTATATACACAACAAATAAATATGTTGATGTGTGAGTGTTTGTCCACATTTATTCTCACTGAATACATATATCCTCAGATTTTATGACCAAGTTATAAATTTATGATCAAGTTATCTATCCTTAGTCTAAATAAAAAATATAATTTATTACTTAATAACCATTCTTTTATATATAATAAAATTATATAAATTACCCATCTACAAGATCTATAGATAATATAATACTTGATTTATTTTCTTTCATTTTTTATATATTATTATTATTTTTTAACAACTGTCATATTCAGTTAATTGCTTCAATATATAAACATGTAAATGCATATTTTTATATACTTATTGTTCTAGAAATTGTTTATTCACATTAAGCTTGGGTTTACATAACACACAATTTTCAATATATACTATTAAAAATAAAATCAACTTCATTTGCATATGTCATCTGGTATATAAATTATATTTGTAAATCTAAATATTTTCAATTAGTAAATAATCAGAAGTATATATTTTTTGAATAATAAAGATTTAGATCAAGTGAGACAGAACAGTAATGGTAGCTATATTAGAAATCGTTGACAACAAATTAACATACCCTTCAATTTATGTATACGCAATGAAAATTGATTGATGAAGTTAGATGTAAATTAATCTTTGAAGACGAAAATGTTATTATCTTAAAATTAAAAAAAAAAACATCCATAGAATGAATCCAATCTAAAAATCTTAAAATTTTTGCCCAAGGAAGGTAAAGGAATTAAATCATACTGTGCACTTATTGTCTTACTATTTTTAAGGCTTGTAATAATCAGATTAACGATTATATTTGGTTTCTCTAAATATAACTTGTTTTATTTCAATTGATAATTATTTAAAAAATATTGACTTTGTATAGTTTGTAAAATATCTTTATTTGTATATAAAGTTATAATTTACTTACTGAATAATATTTCTATAGGGTAATTTTCACTACACCACTCTCACACAAGATGGTTTCATTTAATTGACCAAACTGATTTTTTCTTACTTTTCTTAATTGGAAATATAATTATTCTAAATCATGTAGATATGTGTATTTAAGGTATTGTATTTATTACAATAGTAAATATATTATTAATAATTTTTATTAGTCATTTATTAGACTAGAGAATATCCACTTAATGAATAATATTTCTGTCTCGTGATTTTTACTACACAACTCTCATGAAAGATAGAGACTGGTTTTTATCCCCTTTTAACACCTTGTGGAGGGATGAAATCATAAACATATGACGAAAGACATGTAAAAAAGATTTGTGATCCCCAAAATGCACCTTTTGTGCTGAACCAGCATTCATGAGTTGCCCAGTTCACAATCTCTTATTCCTATCTTTATCATTGTTGGTTCAGCCTAAAATGTGCATCTTAGAGACAATATATTTTTTCACATGTATTTGGTCATATGTTTATGATTACATCTTTCCACAAGATGTTAAAAGCAAATAGAAGCCAGTCCCTATTTTGTCTGAGAGTGGTATAGTGAAAATTATACTACAGAAATATTATTCATTAAGTGGATAATTTCTAGTCTAATGGATGATTAATAAAAATTATTAATGATTTACCTACTATTGTAACAAATACAATACCTTAAATTGCACATGCTCTGCATGATTTAGAACAATAATAATATTTCCAATTAAATTTAAAAATATCAGTTTGGTCAATTAAATGAAGCTATTGTGCTCAGTCTATAATATCATCAACTCAAGAAACTTGCATATAATTACTATTTTTCAAATACTAACTAGTAAATGCATACAAAATTGCTTCTTTTAATTTATACCAAAATTAAAATCATGCTGTAATATAAAAATAGATTTATTAATTGCTTTGATCTGAGGGCTTTTTAAATTTTAAATTATTCTCTAATTTCTAGAGCTTTCTATAAAAAGATAATAGTTATGCAATTTAATTTCTCTACTAGTCAAACATTGTAATACTAATAAAAAATACAAATAATTAAAGTTCATATTTTTACTAAACTTAATGTATATAATAATAGGAAAGTAATTTTTAATTGTTAAGAATATAATTTATGTTATTCTTTTATTGTAAGTAAAATACATTAATGTGGCTCCCTTATATTTTTGCTTGGATAATAGAAATTGATAAATGATAGAGAGACAAATTAGTATTTTACTTGTATTAATAAAAACTAAAAGTGCCCTGGTTTTGCATTAAATATATAAATTAAGTAATGTGCTGAAGTGCAGATTTTATGATTTTAAAGATTTTTTTGAAAAGCACTAAAATTAGGCTATTACTTGATCATCAATAATGATGGTTCAAAATTTATTATCAAATCGACAACAAAAGATATTATATAATAGTTTCTAATCTACAAATTTGCACAATTTTTAATATTAGTTTTTTAATTCTTTTGTTATGACATAATAATTTTGAAGATTAATAGGGTAGCTTTTACAAAATTATACTTAACAGTAAAGTCAAATTCTATCTTTGCTTTTTGTGGTTTAGGACAGTGATAAACTTTTAGACTTAAAATCTTTCTGGATCAATTCTCAGATAAGTAGAGTAAAACAAAAATCTTAATTTTGTTAATTGACCATAAACTTGTATTGTCTTCTATGAAGTAAAAAATGAATTATTAAAAAAATAAAATAAATTAGATAAATATTTTAAAGAAAATAAAAATAAAAAAACAATGAAGAGGAATCAAGAAAGATAGGATTTTTGCAGATATAGAAATATTAAACAGCCACAAAAAAAAAAAAAGAATAAAAAGACTAATTATAATATTAGAAAACTAAAACAAAAGAAAATTACTGGAAGTTGTCTGGAAAATTTGTCTAATCTGATTTTGATCAGATAATGATGATAGTTAATTGAGTTCATCTTATAACTGATTAGATTCATATCACATATAAAACATATTACACCTATGGTGTTGTTTCTTCTATAATTTAAATTTCAATGATTTTTATTAAATTTCAGATCAGAAGGATTTATTTCATTTTACCGGGTATCTCCTTTGTATTATTCAGTTTTAGGATTTTTAATTACTGTTATATTTGGAAGTCTAATAAGCTTGATTACAGGTTTGTTAAATTTTTATTTACTTTAAGATAAAATAATTGTTTAAAATAATAAAGTAGTCTTTAACACACCATGTATAATTACTCTTCCAGTAAATTTATAACACATATCAACTATAATATGATGCTAAAATAAACAGTCAAACAGTTCTTGCATCAGCTGCTAAGTGAAAGTGGATTTATGCCAGTATTCAAGTAAAATATATAAAAGACTTATTTATTACAAATATTAAACTACAGAATAATTAGATTTTAAAGTGTGAAATAATTTAACCCATTTAATTCAAATATTTCAATGTCAAATGTACATAATTTTAAACTGGAAATAATAATTTTAATGTGATGTCATATTGTCAATACATTTATTACCATTTTGATTAACTAATAATTTGTTAAGTGCATACTCATTATCTAAGCAATATATATTAAGGATATGCCTAAATATGACAGTAGGGACTTCTACAAATCTTTTAACACAAGATTAACAACTTTAAAAGACAAGAGTGGCCACTCTTATCTTCGACCTATTTTTTAATTATATAGGCGAATCCAAAGCATTTTGTCTTGTGAATGTGAAGTTGTTGAATGCTTTACTAAGTCCACAATTTATATTCTTGCAAATCAAAATGTTTTAGATTGTCCTATATAATTAAAAAGTAGGTCAAAGATAAGAGTGGCTGCTCTTGTCTTTTAAAGTCATTAGTCTTGTGTTAAAGATTTGTAGAGGTCCCTACTGTCATATTTAGGTGCATAGTCTTAAGGTTATAACCTTAATATATATTGCTAATTTGATTAAATGTAATTAATTGTACTACTTTTAGTTTGACATTATGTGCATTTGGTTTATAATACAGTAGTTTATTACTAATATTAATTTCTAATTTAGGTATTATTATTTGTAGTTGATTTCAATTCTGCCTTAAATTAATTTCCATAATGTTTAATAAATAAATTATTTAGATGCAAAGTAAAAATTAAACTTGTATCTAATTAAACAACAAAAATTGTCTTTTACAATGAAAAACATTTCCGAAAATGAAATGTAAAGTTCAACAAACTTATTTATAATTAATTAATATGTATTAAGCTGGTTAAAATTAATTTATTTTAACTCTAGCTTAATACAAATTAATATCTTGTCATAAGTGAATTTCTCAAGTTTTATAAGTTTATATAAATAATTGATGATTTATTTGTCTTACCTTTTAACTTGAAAAGTATAGTAGTATTACTATGCAAGATTTATTGACTTTGATCTCCATTTTATTCATGAGAAAATATTTTCCCCAGATGATAAAGACATATTGTTCTGCAGTGTCAAACTTATTTATATTTATTTAAGCATTTTCTTTTTTTTTTTTTAAAAAAATAATAATGCCTTTTCTTTTTTTATGAGTTTATTAACTATACTTGAATGTTTCTGTATCAACAATTTTTCTGGCTAATAAACAGTCTCAAAATTCAATGTCATCTGCAGCAAGTGTGTTGTTTGATTTGCAGTATAGATAGGATCAAATTAACTTACAATCACATATTACATGGCTGGTCAGGCAAGTTCACAATTCAGTAATAGTTTAAATTATCTAATAATTCAGTAATGGTTTAAATTATCTAATAATGTCAACTAATGTATTTAAAGTGACAATTATATAAAACATACAAAATCTCAGAAATCTCGTTTTCTAAGTTTAGTTATAAACATTAAATGCAATTAAAGTACAGATATTTATCAGTTATGTTTACATATATAGATTAATATAAAACATGAATATAAATAAAGAGTAAAGTCTCTATTTATGGATATAAATACCATAGGCCTATAGCTTAATAAAACAATAAATTAGGTAATGATATTCTTTAAAGGTTGCCCTAGATCCGCTTTAAGAGGTTGATGTCTTCAATTTCTAGTTTTCTTTTGCTGCAGATTTCTTCAAGTCAGATGATTTCAAAACTTAATGATGGAATCAGTTAGATGTGAGGAATAATGTCGAAGATGAGAACTAAAGACAAGAGGATTCATTGATGCTTTTAGTCTTACAAATTCATTCTCTGAAGTACTCAACAAATTACAGAGAAGCTTAATTCAAATTTAATAATTATAACTGAGTACTTTTAAAATTTTATTTTTAAATAAGGTTTTGCTACTTATATTAATTAATACAAAAGAATTCAAAATATTTTTTTTTAATTCTCATTATTCAATATACATATAATTAAATGAACTTATTTAATTATGACTGACATTATCATTAATAATCTCTTTGAAATTATATTTGATATTATTTTATATACTTATTTCAGTACTAGTATAGCCCATGCTTTATCATAGGATAGAGAATGTTCACATAGCAATAAAATACAAATTAATCAAATAAAAAAGTATTCATATGTTACATAGATTTTGTAAAATCTCTAGAAACACTTAATAGAAAAACAAATTAGTGTTAAAGTGAATAAGAAATTAAATTATAAAACCAATCCATGGATTGAATGTAAAATTAAAAGTTAACAAGCACAACAATATAAAAAATAAACCTTATAAGCTATAAAAAATAATTGATGGCAATAAATCTATAAGAAATTAGAATACAAAAAGGTATTCATGCATAAGAAAAGTAAAAAAAATAATTGATAAGGGCAAATACATTTATCTGCTTAAGAAATGAAATTAAAAACTAATTCATGCATTGAATGTAAGTAAATAATTATCAAGCACAATAATAAAAAAATTAACAAACTATGTAATTCATAAGAAAGTAACTTCAGCAAAAAATCCATAAAAAGTAAAATATGTATATAAAGAAAATGAAAAAAAAAAAAAACTCAACTTATTTGTAATGTCATTGTTAAAACATAATTAATTTTCATATTTTTACTTCCTACACATTTTGACGTAAAAATAACTTTCTACTAATATATTTTTGGATTTTAAATTCTTATAGATTTATTCCCATCAATTACTTTCTTATGGGTTGCATAATTTAATTTTTGTATTGTTGTGCTTGTTAAATACTTATGGGTATTCAATCCATAGATTAATTCTGCAATTTAATTTTTTATAAACTTTACCCTGATTTAATTTCTAATATAATAGTCTCACTCACTAAATATATTACTTTTAAATTTTCTAAATACTTTATATAAATATATTAATTTATTAAGCACAAGCAAATGATATAATAATAACATGAAAGGTTGAACCTTTGACAGAAGTGCCTTAAAAATGCTTATATGACAGCCAATCAGATGTAATAATGACTGCATAGGAAACTCTCAAGTCAAAACACAAGGCAGACGTTTTATGAGAAAAAGATGGTTCCCACCTTCTTCTCTACTTAAATTTATATATAAATAAGACATTCTTAAGCACTTTGAAATGAGAGTGTGAAGCTTTAAATACCTTCACATTTAATTCACTAAATATTATATATAAACAAACAACATGAAATCTTTCGATTTATATAAGCATTTTTAAGGCGCTTCGGTCAAAGGATTCAGCCTTTCACGTTATTATTATATATTTGCTTGCTTTTCTTCTTTCTATAACTTTTAATTAATTTTTTTATAACTTTTATAATGATCACATAACATTTTTACCCAATCAAAAACATATCTAAAATGTAATATTCTACATATCTGTTAAATATATATTTTTATATTTTTCACTAATTGTTCCAGAAAGTTTCCATGAATTATAATATATATATATAATTAAAATAAAATGTCGATATATATATATCTTGATCCTCTGCCATTATTAATAATAGAAAATATAATAGAGAATAAAATATATTAAATTAAATAAATCAAATTAGAATATATTTTCAATGCTTGTGCGACGACGTAATCATACTTACTGAACAACGTCGTATTCAATTTAATATATTTTTATTCTCTTATAGTATTTTCATATATATATTAGCATCTTATTATAATCAAGTACAGCTATTCTAACTTCAGAAGAAAAAAATAGATTAAAAAAAAGATTAAGATGTGTTTGTGATGAGAATGCAAACCATTTCCTAAAGCACAAATATCTATATCACAATTTTGTCTTTTATTTTTTATTCAACATTTCATGGTACTGTCTTTTAGCTTATTCTGCTATCTAATTTTTTTTATGAAAGACTTCAACACTTTGTTTTATTGTAGTTTTTTATATTCTATTCCCAACTTATTCTCTCAGTGAAAGCAGTCAATCTTGCACATCTTTAGAGTGTCCTTGAAACAGATTTTCAGGAAGTAAACATAGTCTGCCCAAAATGAAATAATTTCAAAGAAAGTTTGTTATTTTTTATTTATTTTATATACACAATCCAATGAAGTATTATAATTGTGAATACAATATTATTACATTCAGAAAGATGAAAAACATGGTTGGTCTTATGATTTTGCCATCACATTATCTCAATATTTTAAAATATCTTCAAATTAAATTTTTCTACTGGTTTATGTTAATATTGCAATGGTTATATTTACACATTCCCACAACAAAATCCAGAGTTTTGTAAAATTATCCCAAAGCTGATCTAGATAAGAGGTTGAGACCTCAAATCAGATTTCACCTCAGTTTCTTCACCAATGCTCCATGATTTACTATCCTATGGATGGCATATAAGATTATACTTGGTTTCATTTAATTTGCAAGCCTGCAGTAGAACAGGGTGGAATATGAGACTCTGGGAATAATAAATAAACTAACAATTAACTAAATAAACACATACACATATGGCTTACTGAGATAATGCATATATTAATAATTACTAAAATGAATAGATTTGGATAAGATTTGGGATGGACCTCGAATAACACAATAAACATTATTACAAGTTTAATATCTTTAAATATTAAAATATAAGTTATTAATACAAAAACAGAAGTGCATTGGGATTTTACACTCGCAGATATCTTACAATGATAAGCTGAGTTAGTACAGAGGTCTCATTATGGCTGTGCTTTATAAAAAACACATTCATAACACTTATTAAAATAATATTAATATTATTAAACTAATGTGCAAAATACTTTAGTTTCATTCTACAAAACTATCTTATTCCAATTCGCTAATTAGTATACTTAAAACATGCTCAGAAGGATTTCATTAAAGTAATCTAGTTTAAAGATTAAATCTGGATAGTTTATATAATAAACTAAGGAGGAGAAAAACATATTTGGGGCTTGATTAGTTGTTAATAATATGCTTTTATAATATCATTTTTGCACGTATTTAACTATTCATAATTTATTAGCATGCAAACTTTAACGATAAGCTAAAACATAGTAGCTTTACTAAACATACATAGATAAGAATAGGTATCAAAATGGAAATTTGTGTTTTCTAAAGAAGCAGCATAAATCAATTACATGAGAGCTTCTAATTGTCTCTTTAAAATTATTAATATCATTAATCTCCATTTTGAATTATGACATATCATAAATATCAATGAAATAAACAAAATAATAATAAAAGAGAATAGGCATGCCCACATATTGGAAAATATAGATAAAATAACTGAATCCAATAATTATGTTTAGAAGGATTATTAAATTATAATTATTCATTTAATAGCCAAGATTGTTAGTGTTATTATTTATTTGTTAGTGTTATTATTTAATTTAAAGTTACATTAGTTTTATATTACAGAGTTTAGTTATTTAAGAATTATTGATAAGTTTATAGAATATGAATGTTCAATTATATAGCTAGCTTGAGAAATTTTAAGAGTAATTTGATTTTAGATTTATTTTAAAAAGCTCTGTGGGAAGAAATGTTACCAATCTTCTTCTGACTGAGTCTCAAACTCTTCCATTCTAATAGACCAGTCTTCCAAAGGAAGACTGCAAGTTTGGTGGTCTTGTAGTCACTCATTACCATTTTTAAACAGGCATAGACCCCATTAGCAAGTGTTTCATTTATTAAGAGAGTGAACTTTCAGTAAAATTTGTTTTTTATATTAACTCTTCAACCCCCCCCCTTACAAAAACCATTAACTTGCTTACAGTTTTAAGTTTATAATCTTTAAATTTAACATAGTTTTATTACTTTTAAAATTCAGTGTTAAGATTTTAAAAAGGTCAAAAACAAAATTTAATGAATAGTAAATTGTGCAGGTTGAGTGATTTTGCTTTGTCTTAAATTTTTTTAGACATTTTAAAATCTGTTCTTGATCCCCACACAAATTAAACCAGATATGTGTGGCATGATATTTTCCAAGAAACATGCAATCTTTTAAACTTAAGTTGTGTAAACATTCTGTGATACATCGCTTCCAGTTTTTAAACAGCAAGCAACGTGAACGATAGCTCTCCTCAAAAATTGAAATCAGCAGGAAAGGGGATGTCAAACCCCATTCCAAACCCCTAAATACAAGGTAAGAGAAGTTTTATATATTTAAAAATGGAATGTGACAATGATATAGATAATATATATAGCAATTCAAGCTTAAAATGTCACACTCAGTCGTTCAACAGAAACGATGGCCGAAATCTTCATAGCTATAAAAACAAATCTCAGGCTCCATCTGAGATCAAAAACCTTCCCATTAGCAATACTAAGCACCAAATAATTACTGACAACATTAAAATGCAAGAAATTATACAAACTTTGTCAGTTATATGCAATAGCATTGGTCTCCCATCGGGTGAAATAACAGCCAATATTAATAATACATATGAAAACAGTAACAACACTCACCATATTTCCCAAACTCCTTTAGGAGAAATAAATAAACACAATTCATCCACAACCGCGAAACACTCTCAGAATAATTTGGAACAAAAAATAAAATATCAGCAAAATCTGTCTGAAGAAAGGAAAAAAAAATTTTTTTAAATCACCAGAGGTCACCAAATTCGCTGCTGTAACACCAGAGACTGTCAACAGTATTTCGGGAGAAAAAAACGAAATAACAGATAAAAAAAATCAACAAAATCCATTCACAAACAAATGAAAATTTCAAACTAGATGAACCTTTAATATCTACATCGTTCAAACATTTCAAAACAGACTCACAAATACAAACCTTCCAAAAAATCTATATCCTACACTAACGCTTTAAGTATCAACAAAGACATTAAAACCGTGGAGACTAACTCGGTCAGCAATATTAATGAAATGCTTATAGGCATATCGGAATATGAAAGAGAAATCACAACAGAAGACAATCAACATCCCCAATCAATTAAGATATTAAATTATAATATTACCGACGAAATGCATCAAAACATAAACTATAATTTCAACAAAACTAGCAGTAATGAATGAAAACTTATCATTATACAAATTCCCCATGGAGCATTTATATTCCATAATTAAACAACATGATTCAGAGTTGGGAATTTATCAAATATTAACACACTCTAATGACAGATATGTGGCAATAAAATTTAAGACCTGGGAAGACAGGCTCCAATTTAAAAACAATATTAAAATACTGGGAAATAAAATACTTTGCACTGTAGAAATGAACAAACCTATGATACTACAAGGGAAAATCAAAAACTGCCTAACAAGATTCACTGAACAAGAGCTCCAAAATATCCTCAATCCCTATGGCACTGTTTCAAAATTTAAATTCCTTCCCGACCCCATCCTGAACAGAAACATAATATCAAATGCAGCAATCTTCTCACTAGCCATGAAAAAAAATGTTTCTCCCACTGACATCCCTACTGTAGTTAATGCAAGAAGTTCACCAATGGTCTTAACATTCAGGGGGGTGCAGCCTCAGTGCTTTCACTGTTTACAAAGGACACACTTTATAAAAGACTGTTTGGCACGTATCTGCACTATCTGCAATCAAAAGAAAGGCAAGTTCCACCGCTGCAGTGGAGAGAATATAGAAACAACAACAACTACAGACACCAAACTTTGAATTTACTTAGATGCTTTAATACAAACAATGGGACTCCAGGATTACCTGGGTGGCAAGCGTTTCGAATAGTATTCAGTTTTATTGTGAATAGATTTTTTGTGAATGGGGTTTATTATTATTATTATTATTATTTAATAATAATAATAATAATAATAATAATAATATAATAACTCAAAGATTGTATATTTATATAATTTCTGACATACTATCTCTTTAGTTATTATACCATTTATAATTTATTTTAAAAAAACATTTTGTTAGGTGGATTACAACAGCAGTTTAAACGATCAGATTTAGTTCACAGATACTGTTTTAATCTTTGTATGCGTCAATCAATCTCAGATCATTCAAGAAACTTGAGAAAAACTGAGGTAAGGTTTTTCAGCATTATTTATAAATATATTAAAATAAATGTTTTTCTTATAAGCGAAAGATGTAAATATAGTTCTTGGATAACATCTGTGTATGGCTGCTTATTATTATTGTCACAATATAGATATTTTGCTGTATCTCAATTTCCATTGTTTGAGAAATAAAGATAAATAATTAGTTATTAGTAAAAATGCTCATAACAATAAGTCTGCTTAGGTAATTTCTCTTACCAGTACCATGTAAAGTCCAAATGTTGGTATTGTAATAGTAATAACAAGTAATAACACACACAGAGGTAAATCTATTGAAATTTCCTATAATAATTTAGACGATTTCTTATCTTAATATAAACTGAGCAATGATTATATATATGTGCGGGAGATGATAATCTGGACCAACTGAGGAGTGCTGGCTTAGCACAAAATACGTATATTGGTGATTGTTTATCCTTTCTACATGTGCGTGATCATGTGTGTCAATTTGTGGGATAGTGTGAATAGTTGAAGGGTGCTTGAAAGTCTGAGTTCAAATCCCCTATATTTATAATAATTAGATACATTTTTCAACTATAATGTAATAATGATGTAATCATTTCACATATTTATTGTCATTTTTTGTTTAATTATAAACAGGAATAGGAGGTGTAGTGTAGGTAGAATAAGAGTGGTTTTTTTTTGGAAACAAATTAAGTTTGTAAGGGAGAAATAGAGTCATTTAAACATAATAAAATAAAACTTATATATTTAGAAAATAATTGATTCATAACACTAATAGGTAATTATGTATTATATACATAAATATGTGCATCGATGTGTGGGTATAATTATTATTTACATATTATAAAAATATAATGATAATTTAAAAAAAAATTATTGGTTAATTTTAAGATTTTTTAGAGTAATTTAAATTATTGTCAAAGATAACTATAGTTAATATTTTGGTAAAACTGACTTTTAATAGTCACAACGTGTCACCCTCTATTTTTAGAAAACAGAACTATATTTTATTCATACTATGTAATTGTAAAGTATATCTAAATATAAATGTATTTTTTACATGAAGGTTAATAAAAAAAAAAAACTTATATTTTTATGCATAGTTTTGAGCTATGCACACAAGAAAATTCCCGAAAACGATGGCATCTTCATGCATACCCCTAAATGCAAATTCCTGCAGGTAGGATGAAAACCAAGCTCTGCTAGTACCAAATTGGTATTTTAGCTTATGCTTTGCTCTCATCCACATATTTTCTACATTATTAGTGTGGATAAGTTTGTCATCCAGGTCAACAAAGTTGTCTTGGTGGACGATGACAGAGTGAAGGTATATACCATTATCTAGACTGCTTACATTGCTATATGCACACCAGCCATCATATGCGTACCAGGTAAAATGTGTTGCTGTATGAGCAGTTCCAAAGTGGCAACTGATTTATTTTCAATTTCTATTAAGAACACTTTCTTGACCCTCTCTCTATCCCACCAAACACCCAATGACCTTCTCTCATTGCCCCCTATGGGTTTTTCAGTGAAAGAAATATGACTCATCGATTTCCACTATTCGTGGTTTGCCGGTGTCATCAAAACTGCCGACAAGTGCTGGATTTCTATCGAAATATGTAGCACATTCTTCCCAGGAAAAATGACACCAGTCTATGACCACTCATTTGCTAACATCATAATAAAATGCATAGGCAAATTATTCACTCAACAAAACATTATATGAACAATGGTGTTCAAAGACAGATGGCTTCAGAAAAAATGACCCATTTCTTATGAATGTATGTTAGTGGCATATTTTCCACATGTGAACATTAATGTTTAAAAGTTTATAACCTAGCTCAAAATTGCCCATAAAAATGTAAGTTTTAAAAAAATTTTTTTTATTAACCTTCATGTAAAAAATACATTTATAGTTAGATATACTTTACAATTACATAGTACAAATAAAATATAGTTCAATTTTTTTAAAGATAGAGGGCGAATAGTTGTGACCATTATAAGTTAGTTTTACTAATATTTTAATTTTATGAAGCACTGAGGTGGTAAATTTTACACTTACAGGTTTCACATTGTTTTTTTCTGACATCTTTCTAACTTTCAAAAGGTGTATTTATTTTCTACAATGATGTGTCGATTTTTTATGATTTTTTTTCTAAAATACTTTTTGTAATTTAATCAATGAAAAAAAATTTTCGCCGCAAAAATGGATTCTCTCGCCAATTATTCTACCTTTGATTCTGAGTCTAATTCAGATAGGGAGTTCCCCTTTGATGATCCCTGTATTTCTGAGGTTTCTTCATTTAGTAGCTCATCAGATGATAATGGTAATGATTTATCAGATGATAGAGAAGCTGAAGCATCCAAAAGAAGTAAGAAAAGCTTAGTGAAGTCAGATGTAAGGAGAGTCAGGATGGTGACCGAGCCTATTCCAGGGCCCTCATCTCTGCCTGACTCAGATTCATTTCTTAGTAACGTTTATGAATTATGTGTGCCAATCAGAACATTGACCAAGTCTCCAGGACTAAATTTTCCCATCACTCATGAGTATTCAATAATGTGCTGGAAGCAATAAGTATGCTTCGGAATAAAAAGCAGTACCAAAATGGGTCAATCTGTCACCCGTGAGTTGAATGCAGTTTTAGGCATGGTAATTCATATTTGTAGTGTGTCATGTGTGCCAAGGTTAAAATTTATTTGGTCTAAAAATGAATTTCTGCATCAATCGGTACTTGCTAAAGTTATGATCTGAGATCGATTTTTTGAAATACTAAACAATTTGCATTTCAATGATAATAAAACCATGCCACCATTCACTAGTAAAGAGCATGTTAGAATTTATAAAATCAGGCCAATTATAGATCATTGTAATATTAATTTCAAAGCTGCATATCAAATGCACTATGAAGTAGCAATTGATGAAGCCAGTACTAAATTTAAGAGTCGTAACACCATGAAACAGCTTGACACCTCAAAACTGATAAAGCAAGGCTTCAAATGGTAGGTCTGTGCAGATAGTCATAATGGATATGTGTACCATATGGAATTGTGTACAGGCAGAAATACAACTTCAGATGCTGGCCAAAATCTGGAAACCTGAGCTATGCTGTCAGTGGTTTTGCCACATCTTGCAAAACAGAATCATATTATTTTTTATGACAGATATTTTACTAGTGTACAATTAGCACAAGAACTATCTGCAAGTGAAATCTCTTTCTGTGGCACACTGAGAGTTGATAGGGAGAGTATTCCAGATAGCATTCATGAAAAAGCTAAAAATTATAAACATATGAAGAGAGGAGACTTTTATTCCATAATTAGCAGTGGTCTTGAGTTTCTAGTTTGGATGGATAAGAAACCAATTGTTATGCTGCTTATCCACCATCTGGGACTGATATTGTGGTTAGGAGACATAAAGATGGTACACAACATTCTTATCCATGTCCAACTGTAATTAAAAATACAACTGCTTCATGAGTGGGGTTGATTTAGCAAACCAGAAGTGAACTGTGTATGGCTGGAGTAGAAAGTCAAAGTGATGGCCTAAGCACTTATTCTGGTATTGTTTTGATACAGCTATTACTAATTTCTACATTCTATATACTATATATTTGTCCCAAAAGCAGATGAGGCCTATATCACCTCTGAAATTTAGAATAGTCTTATCAGCCGGCCTTACTGGTGACTTTACAAGCAGAAAAATGAAGCCTTTAGTAATATCACATCTTCAGACTCCATCCAGGTATTATACTATGACTGACCTGCACAGTCATGATAAACTAATTAAAAGAAAGTGTGTTGTATGCCTGAAAAAGAAAATACAGCATGCAACTTATTTTGGCTGTGTGGAATGTGGATGTATTCCTTATGTAAAAGTGAAAAGAGAGGCTGCTTTACTACTTACCATACTAGAAGCAGCACAGCTCAAACGCCTTTCTAAATCTCCTATCCCATACAGCTACACCAACTATGGCATACAGACTCAGAATCATATTTCTACTTGGTCCTGTAGTAGGTAAGATATATCATGATTTTATTTATATTTTTGTTCATTTATTGCATGATTATAATAACATTATATTTATTTGTTGCAATTTTGTAGTCACACAGCTCAAATTTTACCCCATACAACTAAAACCCACCATTGTGCACATCTAGATTGAGAACCATATTTCTACTTGATCCTGCAATAGGTAAGATATATCATGATTTTATTTATATTATTGTTCATTTATTGCATGATTATAGTAACATTATATTCATTTGTTACAATTTTGTAGTCACACAACTCAAATGCTTCTATCCCATACAACTAAAACTCACCCTGGTGCACATCTAGACTGAGAACTATATTTCTACTTGGTCCTGCAATAGGTAAGATATCATTTTATTTATATTATCATTCATTTATTGTATGATTATAGTAACATTGCTCTCATTTGTTGCAATTTCATTATAATCTCTTGATTTTTTTCAGTTTTAGGTGAGACAGCTTGAACTTTACTTCAAGGTCTCGAATTAATCATGTTTTACAGTATGTATCTTCAGCATTATTTTTCTCTTGATTTTCTACATGTATTTATATTTTCAAGTATTTGAAAAATCTTTAAACTCCCTCAATCCATCCACTCTATCTCGTACAACTGATATACATGACCACACAGGTGAAAAGGATAAATGATCCCCAAATACAGATATTTCATCTGAACCAGCACTCATCAGTTGGTCTACATCATTATCTCCCACATATATATAATCAGTGCTTGTAATAATTTTGTTCATTTTGTTGTTTATTGATTTATTTTGTTTTTATTCATTTTATTGTAGATAAATTTTTATTTGTTTGATATTTATTTTGTTGAATACACTTTTTGTTTGAAAAGAATAAATATTTGTTTCATCCCCCCTCCCATTTTTCAATAATATGATAATTATATATTTTTCATAAATTACAATTTACTAAATTTCTCTTTGCATAATATCTCATGCATTGTTCTTACTGTTATATATTTTTTTGCCCTCACTAAAACCAAGCATTTCTAACAGATACCCTGCATGTTAAGACAAGATCTGAGTCTGCAGTAAAAATGAAAGTAACCAATCATCTCCTTGTTCCCACTTTTTATCATGAAAACCTGTCTCAGGTAAGTCTTATTACATATCATTTTTTTCAGCATTTTATGACAAATATGATGAAGCTGTTTATGAAAATGACATTTTAACATATAACTTTCAAAATTTAGAATTTGTGAACCATTGTAAAAATAAACATGTTTAAAAGTGTTAAAAATCTCTTTTTTTAAATTTTTTTTTTTAGGTAATAACTATTTTATCAGCTTTATTACATTCTTTAATATTTGCTCTTTCTAAATATATATATATATTTATTGTGATAAAATAGAAAATATAAATTATATGTGTTGTAATTTTTTTTTTAAAATTAAAGATGGCGTCTTGGGATTTTTTTAAAAATTAAAAAAAAAATCATCTGCAATTGAGAAGTAAAAATAAAATGGTTATAATTAAGATGAATTTTACTTCAGTAACAGTTTAAAAATGAGGATTTGTGTTTAGATCTGTATCTAAATCTTATTCAAATATTTCCAAGTTAATTAAAATAAAATACCAAGAATTGTCACCCTCTACAGTAACTTAATAGATATGCTCATAGAAATATATGCAAACCAATTGGCAGCATTAATTGTTTTAAATGTAGTTCAAATATCTCAATCAGGGTTAAAAAAGTTAGAATTCATAGATCAGGAAATATTAGAGCTTTAAAATGAATAATCCCAGAATATTTTTATTACAAGATTATTTAAATTAACATTAAACATTCTGTTAATAAAGACATGTCTATTGTGCATGAGTTCTGACAATTTAATCTGTAAAATTTACTCTAAAAAAACTTGAGCTGAGTCAAGCCAGTATAACTGTATATTTTCCCTTAATAGGACTGAGTTAACTTTCAACGAATTCTCACCAGAATTATAGTGCAAAATTAATTAATTAACTGTGCCAGGAGCAGGATGATTATATACTTTATAAAATATGCAAATTATTGCAATGAGAAATTTAAATTATAAATGTCAGATGTTCCATTTTTTTTAACAAAGGGATGCATGACTTTTTTCTGTTGATTGAATTCAAGTCTCTTGCAATAACCTATGCCTCATTAAACTTTCTCTTATAATCATCCCTCTCTATGCAAATAGTTTTAATGTTAGAAAGGGAAAACATGTCCTGTAGCAAGGTCATGATTCAGGAAAATTGACTTATGTTGGCGGTCTTGTTTAGCAGTTTTATAGAGATAGAAGTGTTAGCGACTCTCATAGATCTATTAACTTGAGACTTCCCACAGTACTTTACAAGCTGGAGATAGGCATGAAATTTTATAGACTATTGAGGAGCATATTGAAATGAGGTTTTGTTTTTAGTATTGTTCAGAAGATTGTTAAGAGAAGGTAGTGTTCTAAATGCTATTCGAACAGTGTCTGAGAAAATTTATCAAAGTTTTTTGTTATGCTAAAAATATATGAGAGATAATTCATGGCTTACATGTATAATGATCCAGAATGAGAGACTTAATGTAATCTACACTTCAGGGCGCCACTAGGCATTTGAACCTAGAAAATTTATATAGTAGGCAGATACGTAAGTTAAAAAAAAAATTATTGGTTGGTTCCAGTCGTTAGCCCATTATCACTAGCTCACTGGAGATGCAGAGATAATAAATAACTTTATTAATTTATATCTTAAGTATAAAAAAATAAAAGCCACTGCCAGTAATTAACATACAATCAAGACTATTGAGGAGCATATTGAAATGAGGTTTTGTTTTTAGTATTGTTCAGAAGATTGTTAAGAGAAGGTAGTGTTCTAAATGCTATTCGAACAGTGTCTGAAAAAATTTATCAAAGTTTTTTGTTATGCTAAAAATATACGAGAGATAATTCATGGCTTACATGTATAATGATCCAGAATGAGAGACTTAATGTAATCTACACTTCAGGGCACCACTAGGCATTTGAACCTAGAAAATTTATATAGTAGGCAGATACGTAAGTTAAAAAAAAAAATTATTGGTTGGTTCCAGTCGTTAGCCCATTGTCACTAGCTCACTGGAGACGCAGAGATAATAAATAACTTTATTAATTTATATCTTAAGTATAAAAAAATAAAAGCCACTGCCAGTAATTAACATACAATCAATATTTATTTACGCACATATATAATCATTTTAAATTTGAGGAACAACATTTATTATTTAGATTTGTATATTAATTTTTAATTTAAATTATTATTTTAAGATTGTTGAGTATGAATGAATTTAATATTTTATTAAGATCGTCGAGTATGAATAGACTACATAGATCTGCATTTGAAAAGAAAATGTTCTATCCCTTATTTAATCTTAGGCCAAAAGTTCGCAGCCAAACCAACGTCAATCCATCTGATATATTGATGTATTCAATGCAGCATGAATACAACAGCACAAAATACTATACTGTCAGGAATGTACATCTGAACAGTAAGTAGAGTTAGAGAAGACACTGTCTCTCAACCAAACAGGAATGCTACATCTGTTGGCGAGTAAAACAATAAACAAAAAACTCCATAGGAATGGACTGCGGTCCTTTTTGCTGACTTACAAATCCATCCATAGGCAAACAGAAGGTGTGTGGCATATATATGCAATCCTGCCCGTCGTGGATCTCATGCTACATTTACTAATTACATCGATACATCTAATCCATTGACCCAATTTAACTACGAAAACAAATAACCTAAGATTACCCTCCCTTAAACTATATATATATAACTTTACAAATCTATATAGCCATTCATGCCCGACTTAAATTTAACATTTATATACGTTCGCACAGATGAATTTTATAAAATTTGTTTTATAATGTTGAGTATAGATCAGCTGCATAGATTCCATGGGTAAAAACATTTCAAAATAAACATAACCGATCAAAATACAAAGTCATCGATAACTTCAATTGCAGAGGGAATACAAGAAACCCAATGGTATTCATCATAAGATGCCGCATTGACATCGATGACTTATATATTCTAATCGAATATGAAAACCACAACATCATTAACCGCTAACAAATCCATGCAACGTCCATACCCAACTTAAATTTATGCATTTAAATAATTCAAACAATAAATATTAATACAAATAAAAAATAATAAAATGGAAATGATTTTTTTTAGCAAACAAATATGTAAAAATTAAACATTTATAATTAATTTGAAACATAAGTCAGATAAAAGTTCCTTTTTAAAATCTAGATTAGCTGATCAAATGTTTAAAGTTCTTAATTACTTTTAGTTGTTAATTTGTAAAGTTCATAGCTCATGGTAGAAGAGTCCATGTTCCTGTTTCTAATTCCCGTGGCATCTCCATTGGAAGACTGGTTTGATGTTATGGAGGCGATCTTAGCTGGTTTCATTTTGGAATCACAGTCATTTTATTTTTTTTTCTAAAATAGAGAGTGTGATATGTGCATTCTATCACAACTCTCAAAAACAATCAAACTGGAACTGTCAGGAAACTCAATATTTCTCTTTTTATAGTATCCACACAGATTCAACCAACAAAACGTCAGTAATCCATCATTTTCATTCGGGTCCGGTCTGAGGCTTGGTGCTTCCATTGGTCAAGTTAATTCTTTTTATTCTCTTATCTATCTTATCCTCCGACTTTTTAATTACAGTATATAAGAGCCCAAGAGCTAGCTTGCTTTTCAATTAATTTCTAAAACAATCATTTCCATTTACAAAAATATTTTATCTTTAAATCTTGTACTTTTTTATAACAAAGTACATTCAAATACTTTTATTTATTAAAAAAAAATATTTTTAAAGTTTTGCATCTGTGCGAATATGTTTAACAACTCTTTAATTTTTTTTTTTAGCCTTTAGATTTTTAATAAATTTATTTTTATTTGCGAGCTTAGTTTTTATTTTAAATTAATGTAACGGCATATTTATATACCGTTACATATCAGTAAACTTCCTCAAAAAACAAAAACATTAAAAAAAAAAAAAGAATTTACTTAGTGTTAGTAATTACGGTACACAAATTGATTATATATGAAAATTTTAAAAGGACAAAACTTTTTTTTAAAAGACAAAACAGTAATTACACACAAATATAATGATAAAAAAAAATGTTGACTGTTTATTCTTTACTACCAGCTAAATTTCTGTCCCCTCCCAAGTTTCTTTTTTTCTACTTTTAAGTATTAATTAGACACGTCAAAATGGTTGGATTTTGAACAAGACTTTTTTTAAAAAAAATTATGATTTATACTAATTATTACGTTTTATTCCTCGCATTTATTTTTACATATGCGCACTTTTTCTTACTGGCAGTACCTTTAAGATAAAATTCAAAGTATAACTTTTTGTTAATACAAAAAAAAATACATACACATTTCAGAAAAAATATTACTGGCTTAATTTTCAAAATACTTGTGGTTTATTACACATTGTACTATAACATCATGTTAATACAAAAATATATACTGCTTTTTAAAGAAAAATGTTACTGGCATGATTTATCTTTAAAATTCTCAGGGCACTTGGTGGTTTATTAAAGATCAGCCCACATTGGGAGACCAGTTATAACGATCCAAAAGAAAATGATAATGTATCCACACTACCAGGGCGCCATCTAGGCATTTGAACCTAGAAAATTTATATAGTAGGCAGATACGTAAGTTAAAAAAAATTTTTTTATTGGTTGATTCCAGTCATTAGCCCATTGCCACTAGCTCAGTGGAGACACAGAGATAATAAATAACTTGATTAATTTATATCTTAAGTATAAAAAAATAAAAGCCACTTCCAGTAATTAACATACAAACAATATTTATTTACGCACATATATAATTATTTTAAATTTGAGGAATAACATTTATTATTTAGATTTGTATATTAATTTTTAATTTAAATTATTATTTTAAGATTGTTGAGTATGAATGAATTTAATATTTTATTAAGATTGTCGAGTATGAATAGACTACATAGATCTGCATTTGAAAAGAAAATGTTCTATTCCTCATTTAACCTTAGGCCAAAAGTTCGCAGCCAAACCAACGTCAATCCATCTGATATATTGATGTATTCAATGCAGCATGAATACAACAGCATAAAATACTATACTGTCAGGAATGTACATCTGAACAGTAAGTAGAGTTAGAGAAGACATTGTCTCTCAACCAAACAGGAATGCTACATCTATTGGCGAGTAGAACAATAAACAAAAAACTCCATAGGAATGGACTGCGGTTCCTTTTGCTGACTTACAAATCCATCCATAGGTAAACAGAAGGTGTGTGGCGTCTATATGCAATCCTGCCCATAGCGGATCTCATGCTACATTTACTAATTACATCGATACATCTAATCCATTGACCCAATGTAACTACGAAAACAAATAACCTAAGATTACTGTCCCTTAAACTATATATATAACTTTACAAATCTATATAGCCATTCACACCCAACTTAAATTTAACATTTATTTACATTCACACAGTTGAATTTTATAAAATTTGTTTTATAATGTTGAGTATAGATCGGCTGCATAGATTCCACGGTTAAAAACATTTCAAAATAACATAACTGATCAAAATACAAAGTCATCGATAATGTCAATTGCAGAGGGAATAAAAAAACCCAATGGCATTCATCATAAGATGCCGCATTGACATCGATGACATATATTCTAATCGAATATGAAAACCACAACACATTAACCGCTAACGAATCCATGCGACATCCATACCTAACTTAAATTTATGCATTTAAATAATTCAACAATAAATATTAATACAAATAAAAAATAGTAAAATGGAAATGATTTTTTTTAGCAAACAAATATGTAAAAATTAAACATTTATAATTAATTTGAAACATAAGTCAGATAAAAGTTCCTTTTTAAAATCTAGATTAGTTGATCAAATCTTTAAAGTTCTTAATTACTTTTAGTTGTTAATTTGTAAAGTTCATAGCTCACAGTAGAAGAGTCCAGGTTCCTATTTCTAATTCCCATGGCATCTCCATTGGAAGACCAGTTTGATGTTATGGAGGCGATCTTAGCTGGTTTCATTTCAGAATCATAGTCATTTCATTTTTTTTCTAAAATAGAGAGTGTGATATGTGTGTCTTATCACAACTCTCAAAAACAATCAAGCTGGAACTGTCAGGAAACTTAATATTTCTCTTTTTATAGTATTCAAACAGATTCAACCAACAAAACATCAGTAATCCATCATTTTCATTCGGGTCCGGGCTGAAGCTTGGTGCTTCCATTGGTCAAGCTAATTCTTTTTATTCTCTTATCTATCTTATCCTCTGACTTTTTAATTACAGTATATAAGGGCCCAAGGGCTAGCTTGCTTTTCAATTAATTTCTAAAACAATCATTTCCATTTACAAAAATATTTTATCTTTAAATCTTGTACTTTTTTATAACAAAGTACGTTCAAATACTTTTATTTATTAAAAAAAAAAAATTTTTAAAGTTTTGCATCTGTGCGAATATGTTTAACAACTCTTTAATTTTTTTTTTTAGCCTTTAGATTTTTAATAAATTTATTTTTATTTGCGAGCTTAGTTTTTATTTTAAATTAATGTAACGGCATATTTATATACCGTTACACATGGAATGTTATTAGTAGCAGCTTTGTTACAGTTCATATAACTTTTTTAACTATATTTATTAATGTCACATGTTTGTAGCCTATGTCTATGAGGTGTTTGATGTATTCTTCGATATTAAGTTTTCTATCAACTTCATATTTACACAATTTTTTGTTTCGATGCAAAAATCCTTTTCATTCTGCCATTTTTGTTTCAAATGCACATTAGATTTGGCGTGGATAGCACCTCTCACTGGAATCAGTTTCATGATCATTTTATAGTTGAATATTGATTTATTTCTTTGAATTCGTAAGTTCACAAAATTTATGTCTTGACCTTTATCTTCCATTTTTAAAATTCATTCAAGTGAAGATTTTTTATTAAATTCTGAAAATGTTAGTGATGTTATCTTTGGCTGCATATATAAATATATCATCTATGTATCTGAAGTATGTGTCATTTATTGTAGGCTCTAAATTGTTTGGAAGAATTGTGTTTTCAAATTTAGAAAGAACTAAATTGCTGATAATCCCATTGGTTGGAAGCTCCATGGGCCAACCTAGTGTGGATCTTATAGTATTTACTCTTAGCGCAAGCTGTTATATCCTTGTCAATCCACTTTAATATCTCAAGGATGAATTCTGTCTTATACTGATTATAGTTATTTTGCTGTGAGATTTTTTGAAAGCATGCAATAGAAATGTCTCTAGGCACTGACCCATACAGCTCTTTTATATCCAAAGATATGATAGTATGGTGTTTATTTATTTTTATATCTTTCTTTTAATATATTCATAGGAGGATTTGATTGAATAAGGGCTGAAGTCATTGTTTAACCAGTCAGCAATTAATTTGTAGCCGTAAAATAATATGTTCTTGTAAAATCTAATGTCAATCTTAATGGAAAACCTTCTTTATATAAGAAGCTTAACGTTAGCAAATGATTGCGGGGCTATTGCTGAAGAAGGATAAATTGCAAAATACTCTGTGTTTGTATAAGCCTTATTGCAAATTTTGTGCAAAATCGTTGAAACAAATTTATCTTTACACGTTTTAATATTACAAGAATTAATGTGTATGAATTTTAAGTTTGCGATTTGTGCATTTACTTTCAAATTAAAATCATTGCCATTTACAAGGACTAATTTGTTGCCCTTGTTTTCCTTAATGCATATTATGTTATTATTCTTACAAAATTGTTTGACTTCCACTACTTTTTCAGTCCATTTATTTGTTTTATTAAACTTATACGAAGTGATCAATCTAGCGTTCTCTCAATTATTTTTTCTTTTGCAACTGAGTGTTCAAAATTTGCTCTGATATCCGCAGTTAATTCCATCCAACAATGAACTTAAAGCCCAGTTTAAGAAAATTGCTGATTGGCTCTGGAGGTGTGACCGCCGACAAATTCACCCAATTAATTTATATTTCTCACTGCAATAATTTGCATATTTTATATACTATATATTCATCCTGCTCCCGGTATCATTAATTAATTTAATTTTTTACTACGATTTTGGCGAGAATTCACCGAAAGTTAACTCAATGCTATTAAGTGAGAAAATATCTATATGGTTATACCTTTTCCTAGTGGCTTGGCCCAACTTAAGTTTTTCCGGAGTATTTCATTAGTATATGAAAAAAGTTGCTTGTTAAATAATCACATTGTCTTAAATTTAATAACTTTTGCAGTATGAAAATATAGTATTTGATTATTTATTATATATTTTAAAAAGTATTGGAGTTATTGTGATTTAAATATATTAAGCTTACACAGATTAAATTTTGTTTTGATAATATAAAATTTGCATGTGGGTTTATTTATTATTAATAATTGGAGGAATAAATTATTCGTTTTAAAAAAACATATAAACAATTTTGTGTAAATATTATAAATTTGAATTTGTATAGATGAACTTAAGACAATATTGACAAATTATTTGAGATCATTGAACAATATGAATGTTTTAAATTTGAATGATTATTCGAATTTTATAAGTGTTAAATGAAAAAATGTTAAATAATTGTAATAACTTATCCAACTTTACAATAAACATCTCATGATCACCATTTCTTATGCTTGCTCATAACTGTTATTTAACAGGCAAAACTCTCTATACGTATTACCATTCAGTGCAAACCAGAATAATCAATGGATGCCAGAAGGCTTGTATAGAGAGTTTTGTCTGTTTTAACTTTCTTACAAGTAATAGTATAACTTAATCAATGTAAGTTATAGATTTATCTATTGTTTATGAAGATGTGGAGTTGGTTGTATGTATGTATATATTTATATAGATGTTACTTCATTTCAAGTATGAAGTTATATTATGCGTATATTGTTCTGTCTTAAATAAAAAAAAAAATACAGATGTGGAAATCCTGCCTTTTCGATCTGTTATTATACCATATGAATGCTTACAGATGTGCATTTCTTATTTATGTTGAGTAATGATATTTATGCCCTTTATTTATATATATATATATATTTTGACATTCTGTATACAGAAATGGATATCCTGACATACAATGATTATTTCACTGCTTCTTAATATATATTTGTTGTATTAATGTTTATAGGTGTATATATTTATGCATGCGTATGAAAGCGGACAAATATATTGTTGTTACGAAATAATGGTGTTAGGTATCTTACTTTCTTTTGCTTGATTAAATCTAAAAATTATGATTTGTATTGACATATTATACAAGCATATCTTATTTTTGCTTCTACATGTTGAACTTGAATAAGTAATATAATAATAGGTCCTAATTGTTTCTATTAGAAATAAATTTAATTTATTGAAATTAACATATATAATATGATATAATATTTTGAGCATGGATTTTAAACTTTGTCTAAAGGTCTCATTTTCATGTTTATATATCGGAATTAAATGATTTTGTGCATACTCATATTATATGATACATTAAAATATAATGAACCATATTATAAGGATTGACTAATATTGCCATTTTAAAAATTAAATCATGTAGTAATAGAGTTTCATAAGGTAACATTAATATAATTAATAATTACAAAATGTGATTTTATA
The DNA here is from genome assembly GCA_028023455.1 of Epiperipatus broadwayi. Taxonomy (NCBI): domain Eukaryota; kingdom Metazoa; phylum Onychophora; class Udeonychophora; order Euonychophora; family Peripatidae; genus Epiperipatus; species Epiperipatus broadwayi. Next base: position 3,557,871 of record JAQFVV010006318.1, on the reverse strand, counting down.
GTTTATATAATTTTCTGAATTGATTTTGGATTCCCATTGTGTGCTGGATATTTGTGGGAATCATTAATAAGTTATTATAATTTTGGCACTATAATGTGATAATCAAACTTTAATTATTTTTTAATTGTTAGTTTATTGTTTTATTTATGTGTTATATAATGAATTTATCTTATGCAATTATTTTGTTAATTGTGCAATTCATTCTTAAATAAAATAAATTGGTAGTAGTTTCACTTTCCATCATTCATATTTTGGACCATTACAATATATATATATATGTTACAACGGTCGATGAAACCTTTCAAACATAATCTGCCATACTAGGGTGCCACTAGGCTATTTGAACCTAGAATATTTATAAAATAGTCAGATACAAATGGGAAAGGCTACTCTTTTATCAAACCAAAAGCCCATGTCACTAGCTCAGAGAGAAGCTGAGCTTAAAATATCACTGTATATTCAAAGTTTCTAATTCTTAATTTTAAAATATTAATAAAATATATAAGTTACTGCCAAAATTAATTCAACAAAACATTTTATTACACACACACACACACACACACATTGATACAAACAACTGAAGATTAAATTTACTATTAAATATATTTGATTTAAATTATATGCACAGATGGGTACAATAATAGTTATTTCAATTTTAATATTTTGTTAAGCATAAATATGCTACATAGATTAAGCATATAACCAACCCAATCCTTCTTAACTTTAGGCTAAAATCTCGCATTTAAACCAACTGCTACCTTACTGATATACCAATGTGACCAATGAAAAAATCAAGGGGATTAGCATAATGCAATCATGCTAACAGGAATTTACATCTGTAGCATGATATCATTAGAGAAATAAAGAATAATGGTGGGAAGGATATGAGCATCTTCCCCATGATCATCAATAAATTTCACCAACAGACAGGAATGATCCACTACCCAATTGGTGATACAAAAATGAAATTATTTTATATATATATATATTGTACCAATATTGAAATTGGCACATATTAATTTATCTAAAAAAATTATTAAAATCATCTTTCATAAAAGAAAAACGTATTTAAATGTTGAAGAGTTTATGACAGTTTATTTTCGTAAAAGAGTTTGAAATAAAAGTTAGAAAATAATTGATTAAAAGGAGGGAGGGGGAGTTTTGTTTAGAAAGGATAAAACTAAGAGTTCATAAAAGTTAAACAGTGTTATTATTATAAATTAAAAGTTAAAATATAAATCTCTTTTCATTCCAGTTTATTAGAATAAATGCGTATATATGTGCGATGGTAAATAAAAATAAATGTAAGCTTGTTAAAAAGATATATAATAAATGCGTGTTAAAATTATATTGAAAAACACATGAAAATAAATATTGAAATGAAATGTATTTAAAAACACAGCGGTGGGCTACTAATTAAAGATATAAAAACAGCATGTTTTGTAATGGCTACTACTAATTAAACAATCTTCAAAAACACGTCATAGGTTAGTTACTAAAGGAATTTCGACAACAGCTATTGCCAGAGGATTTTAAAACAAAAACAATTCACATATATAAATAGCCAGATTTTTATCGGACAGGGAGTTTCAGCCTAGTTATCAGTGTCAGTCTTGTTTCAGTTCAGATAATAGTGCAGTTTAAATTATGTATCCAGAAACAGAAATGCATTGTTGAGCAGCTTTAGGGAATATATGCTCTTATTTCAGCCCTTAGTCCAATAAGACCAGCAAGACCTGCCCATGAAATAATGTCTACCTAACAGCTCAGAAATCCTCCATCAATGTTCAACTGTCTCCAAGAATAAAACCAATGGATTAGCATCAAATCTTCTCAAGAAACATCAAATCTAACCAGTTAGATATCCTTTATTAGATATACTCCATCAGAAGCAGCTAACAACAAGCAATATCCACGTTCCAAAAATCCTAGGTAAAACATTTTATTATTGTCATTTATATGCAGTAGCCACCGCTGTAATTCGTAAATCCTACAGAGACAAGTAATTTGAACTTTATAAGCATGCATAAAATGAACTATTGATGTGCATGTTTGTGAATGTTAGATAATTTAAATGTCAAAGATTATTGATGCCTTCTCATAAAATATATTATAGTATGTTAACTTAAAATGTGTGTGTTATTTAGATTTATAAAAATGTTTAAAATTAGTAAATGTTAGTTAATAAATTGTCTTTAAAATTAAACTTTATTTGTCAGTCAATTTTTTTTATCAATTCTTTTTCTATATTTTATTACTGATTAAAATTAGACTGGGCTAGTTGTGGGATCGTTTCGAGCACTGGATTATGAGCCTACTGACCAAATACGTTGTTTATTCTTCTGAATAGATAGCTGGCGCCCCGGGGTTTACTCCGAAACAAATAAAGTGTTTGGGTAGTAGGGGTTTGGATCTAGCAGCCGAGGTGGGCCATTGTTGATAGTTAAAGCTATCAATAATATCTCCCATTTTGCTCGAACTAGCCGGTTCGTTCACGTAACATTTTTAAGATTATAAATGTGTTATGAAGAAGTTCGAAACCAGCAAAACATATATATGTGTAAGTATACTTCATTCAGCAGAACCATCCAGCACAATATATATATATATATATATATATATATATATGAGATGCTATATATATATATATATATATATATATATGAGATGCTTTGTAAATGGGGACAGCAGTCTCTGCTGGCTTATGGTCCCAACCAGAGCATAAGAAAATCAGTGGCATATGAAATAAGTTTATGACCATTAACAATGCAATGGCTACACTTTTGGGCCATTTGTTCAGGTGGTATGTATGCTAACATGGTACAAAGAAATGAGTATCCAATGCACCTACTCAGATTACATTGATGTAAAACATCTGTACAGCTATCCACCAGCACCGATTTAACTATGAAACAATTAGCCCAAAATTAACACACTTAAACTAACATAATCTTGCAAGTCTATGCAGTCATTTATGACAATTTTAAATAATTAATTTAAATGAAATTTACAAGATTGGAAATCATATCAAACACGGTACATAAAAAAATATAATAAAATTTAAAATTTTAGTAGATAAAAGATTTTTTTTTAAAATTAAGTGACATTTAAAATTACTACTTGAAAAAGTTTGTATTATATAAATAAAGTTCATTTAAAACATAAGTACATACTTTCCAATGCTGTAGGTTTATTGAAGTCTGTCATTGTTGTCTTTAATACATCACACAACTATATTTGCAGTTCCTTCCATCCTATAGATATTGTACTAGGTGGAGATGATTCCATTGCTGGTCCAGTTTCTGGAAACCATAATTCTGCCAACTCAGCTGGTGCAAATATGGGAAACATAATTTATTGTAGGACCCCTACATTTTGGAGATCTGCAATACACTTATAAATATATTTAAATAATACACAATTAGCAAGAGCAATCTAAATCTCCATTAAAAAGTTTTTTTTTATGTCATTTTGAATTCTTATTAAATTCCAGGATAGATCTTGTCTGGCTTGGTGCTGTTCTTATTGTCAATGATGACTTTTCTCTGTGGACTGCATGTTTATTTTCATTGTTATTGGCCAACTTTCTTTACAGCGGGAACTCAAAATTTTATCACTAGTCTTTTTTTAAAATTATCTCCTATCTGACCTTATGCCCAGTGACCTGTTTGATATTATAACAATATAGAAAATCATTTCCATTCTAAGATTAAAAATAATTTTAACTAATTAACAGCTTTTTTAAATTCTTTTATATTAAAACAATCTTGTTTTTAGATTTTTAACTTTAAATAATTACATAATTAGTTTTTCATCTGTGCATTATATATGTTAATTTAAATCAAATTATTAAATTCTTTTTTTTATATATATTTCTACTTGAGGGTGATTTTATATTTTTTTTCACTTTTATTTGAAAGTGATATAACTGCATTTATGTATACTGTTACAATGTTGAATTAAATATTTTCTTGGATTATTGTTATAACAAAGAATAAAAATAAGGAGATTATATTCTTGTAAACAAAGCATAATTTTAGCTTTTGATGTTGCCAGGAAACTATCAGTTACTACTAATTGACAATACTCCTGCGGCTAAACAAATTTTCTCTATTAAACTATGATAGGTCTTTTTATGGGTATTTTATTGAAGCATATGTATATTAATAGAAGGTAGTTAGGCACAAGAGACATGTCTTTATATTAGATCATAAAATTGCATGTATCAAAAGGTCAACAAAAACAATTGTTGAATAAAACAAGTAATACATTCCATTTTATATTCAGTTAATTCTTTAAAATACTGCAACAATGTTATGAAACAATACTGACATATACAATTTTCAGCATACTTTACATATATAAAATATAAATAGGTAAATAAATGGTTAAAAAAATAGAACACAAAATAAAAGAAAACATTTTACCATGTATAAAAGCTTTTTTTTTTTTTTAGAAATTAATCCTTCATTTATATTGTTAGAATGTTTTTTTTTTGTTTTTAATAAAGAAATCTAAAGACAAACCCATGTTCTTCATTTATAGTGCTATAATATTTTTTTAAAAAGACATCAACATAGTTGCATTCTTTATTTAGATCTCATCATCTCAGAACATTAGGCATTTGTAGGCATTCTAAAAAAGTTATTGATTTGCTGAGTTCTATAGAGTTGTCTAAAATAATTGTTTTTCAAATATTTTTTATAATAAAGTAATTACCAATGAATGGTATTATTTTTAGCACAACGTTTTTCTTAACAATATCAAATGCGAACCACCTTGTATCAAATACAGATCGGTGGCTAGTATGCGAAAAAGTAAAAAAAATGCTAAGAGGGAGAAAGTTTAGTGCATGCTATTTAATCTTCTCTTGATTTGTCATTGCTTTAAAGCCAGTTCACTTTTATTTGAATTAATTTATTTGTTTTGTTTTTTTGTAATTTGTAATAAATAACAACAACAAAAAAATTCTTAGATGAAAAATAAAAAATTTGTAGTTGACAATTATTTTGGTCATTAGTATTGTATTTTCTTAAAACTAAACAACACGTTTTTTTCCTCACTTGTCAAAACCAAATAAGAAATTAAAATCTAAAAGTTCCAAACAAACTTAATAATCACAAAGTGATAACAATTATATATATATAAAACTTGTTAAGATTAACTTATGCAGTCATTATTGTTATAGATAATTGAACTACTCTCTAGCCAAAACATAATAATTCTATCAGTAAAAGAAGTGATACCATCCTTAAACCTCCCCCCTTCTATCTATAGAGAAGTGCCTAAAAACCCAGGTGAGAAGAATTGAATTTTTAAACCAATCAAAAAAATTTTTTCTAAATATTTTACTTTATTGAAATTTATCAATTAAAAATTTCAATCAAATTAAAATGCAGTATTTAGAAATAAATTTCTTGATAGGTTTAAAATTTCAGTTCTTTATCCTGAATGTTTAAGATACTTTACTATATATAGAAAAAAAATTTAAGAATAGTATTGAAGGACTGGGCAATTAAGAAAAGGAGTAAAAAATTGGATGAATGAGTGATGTGACTACTCTCTGAACCTGTTCATGGAACAGAATACTATTGATGTTCATTCTTTTTACTGATAGACTTGTCATATACATGGAATGTGATGTGATGTGATGTATTATGGCTTCTCCTTAAACAAAGTCAAGAATATCTCAGCAATTATGCCCAGATAAACCTGTTAGCCACTTTCTTTTACATTCCCCACTCTAAATTTACCCATAATCTGCTCTATCCCATTTCCACAACATAATTTTTGTCAACTCTATAACCTTTATATCTAAATCCCCCTTATCTTTTCCCAAACCCAGCATAAAAACCAATAATTCACTTTCTGTATAATCACTCTTTTCATATTTATTTTTCCACAACTTCATTATATGTACTCTTTTTGTTTTCAAACATTTACATTCAATTAACAAATGCCTAATATTTTCAATTCCTTCCTTACATAATTTACAAAATAAATCACCCATATTTTTCCATTTACATGTATATTCTTTTGTAGCTAAAGATCCCATTCGAGCCTTAAACAATAAACTACTTTCCTTACTATTATCATATATTAACTCACACCTAATATTCTGTTTATTTCTATATATATTTAAACTCTTTTTACTCTCCATACTATTTCTCCATCTCTCTAACTCCCTAGTCTTTATTAATAAATTTATTCTTTTATCCCATTCCTTACTACTATAACACTCGATAATCCTCTTAACACAATCATCCCATCTTTGGTACAAATATACTGATATAAATTCTTTATCCAAATCTTTTGCATACCGCATTACCTTTCTCACCCATCTTGTTACCTGCCCTTTACTCATAACCCAATTAAATACTATTTTAGCTATTCTTTTATTATCCATAAACTGCAATCTACCAAACATTTTCATTTTACTTTTTGCATCTCTCATATGAAAACTTGACCATCCCATTTCTCCTTGAATTGCCTCCCTTGCTGTCCATACTTCTGCATCCAATGCATGTCTTCCTACTTCCCTTTGAGCTTTTTCTAAATAATCTAATATCTTTTTACTAACATATAATGCATCATTACCATATGTTAACCCTGCTACTGCAACTTCTTTCCATATAATTCTAGCTACATCATATTTATTATATGAAAATACTGTTAATTTCTTTATCAATCCCTTTCTTTTCTTTGCTTCATTTATCAATTTTTTCTCCCATTCATCCAAATAATTTTTCTGATTACTTAAAATAATTCCCAAATAACTATATCTATTCACCACACTTAACTTAATATCTCCCAATAAAAATTCTACATCTTCTCTTTCCTCAGTATTAATCATCATTATATTTGATTTTTCTTCACTAAATGTAATCCCCATCTCTTTACCCACCCTTGCACATGTCCTCAACATAACTTCCATATCTTCTCTTTTTTCTGCACACAAAAAAATATCATCTGCAAAAAAAAGACCTGACAAAATATATACTCCCTTACTACCTATTAACGGTATCTCTATCCCTCTTCCTAATCTTTCTATTGCTCTTTCCATTTCACTCAAATACAACACAAACAAAATAGGTGACATAGGGCATCCTTGCCTTAGTCCCACACCATTTTTAACTTTAATTGATTCTATATTCTCTAATTGATATATATAATAATTATTTTCATATAATTTCTTAATAATATCTATTAAAGCTTCATCCATTCCCAAATTTGCTAAACTTATCCATGATCTATTTTTATTTACTCTATCATATGCCTTCTCTATATCTATAAAACTCATATATAACTGTTTATCTGCATTCCTACTCATATCCATAAGTTGTGTAACTACAAATAAACTATCTCCTATACGCCTATCTAATCTAAAACCTCCTTGCATTTCACCCACTACATTATTTCCTTCCATCCATTTTACAACTTTACTAGCCACCATATACGAGAAAACTTTATATAAAACTGATGTTACCGCTATTGGTCTATAATTATTCAACTTTCTATGATTCTTACAAACTTTCCATACAGTAGTGCCATCCAGTGCATGCCTTAGTAATCAATGGATGCAGGAAGGTTTGTGCATAAAATCCCCATCTAGTGCCTACTTGTCCAATGATTCCAGACTAGTTTCTAGCTTGTGGCTTTATAGCTAACTAAATAGATAAAGGGTGGATGTGGGAGGGTTGCATTTAGATCTAGGTGGTGCTCTCAGATCCAAAACTACTCACTGATAAAAGCCACAAGCTAGAAACTAGTCTTGGAATATTGGTTGAGTAGGCACTAAATGGGGATTTTATGCACAAACCTTCCTGCATCCATTGATTACTAAGGCTTGCACTGGGTGACATTACTGTATGGAGAATTTGCTAAATAACAGCTTGTGTAAGCATAGCAAATGATGATCATGCGATGTTTTGTGAATTGTTATATATTTTGGCTAGAGGGCAGTTTAATTATCTATAACAATAGTGACTTCATAAGTTAATCCTAACACATTACATATAAATTTTTAGTATTGCAAACAGAATATGTATATATCTCTCTTATTTAAATCTAGGTTGCAAACTGAATATATTTTGAGTTTTGAATTTTAAAGCTTCAGATAAACAATTACTATTATTAAATAATGTGATTACAGTTTGTAAAAATATTTAAGAAATTATGATATTTCCACCGTTCACACTTATGAGATGACAGATTTTTCTCACTTATTTAAAATTAAGGCTATTATTAGATAATGTGATGTCAGTTTGTATTGAGTATTTTTAATTTTTGATTGTTTGATTACATGATAATTAAGCTCTATCTAGAAAAGTAGAGAATCTCATTAAAACGTTATATATTTACATCTACAAGTTTTGTGAATATATAATTATTATATATTAACTGTTTATGGAAGAAGTTTGTTTGAAAAGGTTGTGATATTTCCAGATTTCTCTTATATAAATACTGATATTTGATCAATCTTTCTTATTTAAAACTAGGTATAAGCTAAAAGTGATTTTATTTCTAATTTAAGAAATCGAACAAATAAATACCATTATTAGATCAGATGCTTTTAATTTACACTGCCAGTTTTTAATTGACCTCTTGATTGACTACACCATATGTGAACTCTATCTCAAAAAAATACATAAAAATATTAAAATTTTCAGTATTTACACACATAAATGAATATAATATCAGATTGTTTAATATAAATGCTTATGTGTGAATATAAAAACAATTAGAGTGGATGACTGCATAGCTACTGAAGCATTTATTATATATGTTATATTAATTTTTTTTATTTTTTATTTTTTTAGAATGCAGTAAATGAAGAAATTGAAACATTAAACACTGAAACACAATTGTAATATTTATATTGCACTTACCAGAATTTCTCAGCCTTTATTTCATTGAAGACTAGTGAAAAATCAGAAAATTTTTGCAACCTGGCAATATAAAACTGCATATATATAAGTTAAATGTTGTTATATTTATTTGTGCTTTATACATTGTAACTTATTTAGTGTATAAATATCAATCAATAAATAAACATACTTGTTTCCATCTAACAATTAATTATAAAAAATAAAGCATTTTATGTGGATAAGTCATATTTTTTTTAGTAGATTGCTAATGGATTACACTAATAATATAAATACCATGATTGAATTGTATAGGTGAACAAAAAAGATTGTCTTGGGCAAAAGTTATTGATAAAATAAAAAAGCATTATAATTTACAGAAAATTATGAAAAGATATATTTATACAGAAGGAAATTAACTTTGACCATGCACTGTTTCATAGTTATTATAAGAATATATTTATATATTTTATTGGACACAGATTAGTATATATATATATATATATATATATATATATATATATATATATATATATATATATATATATATATATATATATATATAATAAAATGCAAGTAGAATTATTTTATGATTTTAAATCGATTGTAAGTAGGATCCTTTGTATAACAAAGCTGCCTTGTCACCAAATTATTAAAGATAGCTTAATAAAAAAAAATATAAATTAATTTTACAAATTTCAGGATGTATGCATGCACATGAGATATATATTCATAACATTTAAGAAAATAAAAAAAAATAGTTTATAGATTTAATAAAGTCATGAAAATTTTTGTAAAAAATGTAATATGTAAAACTGAAAAGAAAAAATAGTTAATTTATTTAAATTTTTATATGCACACTAGTTTGTTTATTTTTTTTTTTTAAAAAAAGATGTACCTATTTTGTGACCCTTCAGAGTTGCTTTCTGGAAGAGATTTAACAAAATAAGTTGCCCTTTTTTCATAGTAAATTTGATGGTAAATCCAGATATTTTACTAAGAATTAGATAGAATTAAATTCAGAAAAGCTAAAGAATGGATTTCTAAAATTTGTTATAATTTTTTTTCTTTCTCTTTCTTCCCAGTCACTATAAATAAAAATTATTTTATAATTGCATGTAAAACAATTAACTGAATATGACCAAAAAAAAAACATGTTTTGTATAATTAAATCTGATATTCAAATTTGAGATAAAGATGTTTTGTAAACTATTCCATTATAAATTAATACAAAATTACTTTGTTTATCAAAGTAACATAAATAATAAAGACTGAGGATATAACTTAATACCAATAAAGTATATTTTATTATGAGGTGGAAAAATTCCACCTCATTTGAAGTAAAAGAATAAATCGATTTGAACACAACAGTTTTTAGTTGTGAATGAGAGAAGACAGCAATGATTGATTCTGATAAGAAGGGAGAAAATGCTGATAAAAAATAAAGTGATTGTTACCCACAAAAAAGACACAGGACATAAACAGCTAAAGAATAAATCTGTTGTAAAGCTATTGTAATCTTATCTCTAATAGAAAATAAAATATGCTACTTAAAATACTTTCCTATAGATTACTGATGTAGAATAGTTTCAAATTGCTAATTAACTCCTGTTTAAAAGTATCTTTCAATACTACATCTAACTCAGCAATCATGATAATATTTGCTATCAGAAAAGTAGTTACCATGTGCAGCTAAGGAACCAGAAGCACATCAGTTGAAAATACGAAATAATGTAATTTTATCAAGTTATAAATGTTGATTATGCACAGGGCCTAACATTGCTTGTTTACAAGAAAGAAAAATACCATAAAACAAAGATTATTCAATAAGACCTGATATGTATTTGCTTATAATGAGACCCATTTCCTTTGTTTACAATCATTGATGTCCAAGGAGGTTAATTAAAATAAAAATTAATTTATAAAGACAATTATCAAAGATGATCATGAAATGTAGATTGTAAGTTTACATTATCAACAAAAGCCATGATAAAAACATTTTATTATATGGGTTCTATATTATATATTCAAATATATGGTTTTAGAATTAAAATTTGTATGGGTTTATAATTATTCATAATTTCATTTAAATTTTATATTAATATTATTTGTTAATTTCAATATTTTGTATTTTATTTATTTTATGATTTCATGGTAGTTGTCAATGTATAAACAGCATTTATTTATTTATAATTATTGTAAATAAATGGTTATGTTATTTTGTAATTTTAGTTATTTTTCTGTTTAAATTCATTCCAAACATATACCATTAATATTTCACTAAACCTGAGAAGTCATTCAATTTCTTAGAATATATGCTGGTGTAACAAAAGTACATCAAGATGATCATAATCAGAATAATAATTCATTTAGAACTGTTCTTTCTATAAAGAAAATTGCATCTAAGTGTAATTTAAATTGGACGTAAAAAAGAAATATAAATGCTTATGGAGTAATTAACCTGAATTTAACTGTCAGTGTGCTAATGTCACTTTTGATTATCATTAGTGTTTTGTTATACTTAGTGTTAACCATTATACTTTGATGTTGCAAGATCATAAATCATCATTCAACACAAACATTCAGACCTCTCATTATCCCTGTGTTTTAGATACCAACTTACCATCATTAGATAATTCAGGGACTCTGAATACTGATTTTCACACTAGAACAATTCTATCTCTGAACTGTGTATGTAACAATTTGATGATTAATTATATACATTTCTATGCTGTAAATTATATATACATATAATATTTAAATATATGCATATTGCTTATACTAAACTTAATGTAATCATAAGGGACTTGAACTTTGAACTTTCAAGCTCCCTATATCTATCCAATTTATTTTATACAACTGTTGCACGTGGAAAAGATAAATGATCTCCAATATATATATATTGTGCTGAACTAGCTCTCATCAATTGGTCCAAATCACCATCTCCCACACAAATATACAATCAGTGCTCAGTTTATATTAAAATATGAAATCTTTAGTCTTTTCCACTCCCCAACTCTTCAGCCATCCATTTCATTGAAAATCTGAGAATGAAATGCTCAAAGCTCCTGTAGATGCCAATATTATTGTCATACTCATGTTGACCTTAAATCAAGCTGTCCATTAGCACATAAGACCTTAATATGTCCATTTACTTATACAGACGAGGGATGGGCAGAATACAGGCTGAACACAATGTAATATTTAAATCTATGTATATTGTCTATATTAAACTTAATATAATCATAAGGTACTTGAGCTTGAAAGTTCGAATTCAAGCCCCTTATAATATATATATTCATGAGCACACATAAGTATATTGTTAATAAGTATTAAAATTTTAAAATAAAAATATACCTTTTAAATCTGTTAATATGCCAAAAAACCAATAATACATACATGATTGAATGTAATAATATCAAAAATATAATTTTTTTAAAAGTAAAATCTAAAAAAAAAAAATACGTGCAAAATTCTTTGAACTTCAAAAAATATTTTTTTTTTTAAAGTGTCATAGCATCGGCCGGGACGCGAACTCGCAACCCGGGCAACTGCCTGCAAGTGCAAGGCAGTCACGCTGACCTCTCGACCACCAATGCAAGAAAATATTTTAACTGAATACAATGGTGATAATCTTTTTTTTATTCAGATTTTTTTCTTTTAAGAAATACTAGTAAATTTTACTAGAATACACATACACGCACATATAAAGAAACGCACATGTATATTTACATAATTGTGTTAGGTTTTCTTCAAGAAAAAGATTTAGATATGTTGGTGATAAAGACTCCAAATAAAAAATAACACTTGTTCAACATGAATTAGTTTGCTGCTATTTTCTACTTATAATTATGTATGCTACAGATAAGATCCACAAAATGGTAACAATACATCACCCTATACGCATGAACCTGAAAAGACAAATATACAATGTGGAAATTTCAAGCTAAAAAATAAAGGCAATTTAATATGGTATGTATTGTAACGGGATAATAATTGATCGTCTTTTCGATTATCTCTCCACTTGTTTGGTCAGCATTTGTAATGGAATAAAAGAAATTGCCCTACAGTTTTTTAGACATTCATTTATTACTGACAAAAATGAAATACCTTTATGATTTAAATATTATTTGTAACAGAGCAAAACATGTACCATTAGAGATGGTGATCATGTGATATTTAGTAACTCATAACTTGTATCATCATCATTCTCAACCATTATCAATCCACTGCAGGATGAAGGTCTCTCCAAGTTTAATCCATCTTCTCCGATCTTTAGCTTCTCTTCTCCACATCACCCCTGCACACTTTCTTATTTCATCCATCCATCTCACATGTGGTCTCTTTCTGGGTCTTTTACAATCTCTTGGAATCCAGTTTAAAATTTCAATTGTCCATCTATTATCATCTCTTCTAGCAATATGTCCAGCCCAACTCCACTTCAATCTTTTAATTTTTTCAATGAGGTCAGTAACACCTGTTGGTTCTCTTACCCATACATTGCATTTTCAATCTCTTCTTGTTATTCCCAACATACATCTCCATCTCTCCATACTTCTTTGAGTGGTCTGAAGTCTCTGTATTGCTCTTCTATTGAATGTCCAAGTCTCAGATCCATAAGTAAGAACTGGTAAAACACATTTGTTAAAAATCTTCCTTTTCAAACACATAGGCATATTTCCTTTTAGTATCAAGTTATTTCTACCAAAAGCACTCCAACCAAGTTTAATTCTATGATTAATTTCCTCCATTATGTTTCCATCTGTATTAATAATCTGACCAAGGTATTTGTAACTGTTAACTTCTTCTAATTCATGATAATCAATCTTTATTTTCATATTTTGAGCAAATCGATTAAACATTACTTTAGTCTTTTTAACATTTATCTTTAGTCCTACTTTCATCTGATAACTCCTGCAACATTTCCTGCAGCTCTGAAGCATTATTTACAAAAACAACTACATCATCTGTGAAATATAAATGACTTAAATAATCTCCATTTACTTTCACTCCTTTAGTTTCCCATTTTAAACCACAAAATACTTCTTGCAGCACTGCTGTAAAAAGTTTTGGAGATATGGAGTCACCTTGTCTTACACCTTTCTCAATGTTGACTTTCCCAGTATCATTATGTAATCTAATTGTTGCTGTTGCATTTTTATAAATATTCTTTAAAATATGACAATATCCTGGATCTATACCTTGATGATCCAATACTTTAATCACTGAAGAAATGTTTATAGAATCAAATGCCTTTTCATAATCTACAAATCCAAAACATAATGACATCTCATATTCATTTGTCCTTTCTATAACTTCTCTCAGTACATGAATATGATCTACTGTACTAAAACCACTTTTAAATCCAGCTTGTTCTCTTGGGTTGGTGGAAATCCAATGTTCTCTGTAGACGAGTTGTAATTATCTTGGTAAATTTTTTATATAAAACTGATAAAAGACTGATAGGTCTGTAATTTCTAATATCTTCTTTATCACCTTTTTTAAATATTAATATTATTACTGCATTCTTCCAATCATCTGGTACATCTTTATCATTTAGACATTTGGTATATAACTTTGCTAAAAAAAATTCTGTTTCTTCACCTGCTTCTTTTAATATATCAATTATAATTCCATCATTACCTGGAGCCTTTCCTTTCTTCATACATTTAATTGCATTTCTCATATCTTCATTTAAAATTCTGGGCAATTTGGAAGATGTACTAGATATAGGAGGTACTTGTTCTTTATTACTATATAATTCTTGATAAAAATCTTCTACCAATTTCAAGATGTCATCTCTCTTTTTAGTAATAATTCCATCTTTTTTTTTTATTGCAGATATAAATTTCCTACCAATACCAAAATGTTGTTTTACATTCTTAAGACTTTTATTTTCTTCTACAACTTTTCTCGCTAGTTCACAGTTATACTTTCTTATATCATTTTCAACTCTTTTTTGCACCATTTTACAAAATTCGAGATATTCAATTCTTTTTAATGCATCATTTTTGTATATCTTCATATTTCTTCTTTTCTTCATAAATTCTCTAGTCTCAGTAGAAATTTTATTGGTCAATTGCTGCTTTTTTCTACCAGTTATCTTTGTTGCAGTTTTTAAAAGTGTATCAGTTATTTTCATATTAATTTCATTCAAATCTGAATCATGTTCATAATCTACTAATACTTGAAACCGATTTGTAAGTTCTAATTTAAATTCATTAGAATGTTTCTGAAGATTAGGAATATCAACTGTAAATATTGTTTTTCTTAACAATTTTTGTCTTTCTAGTTTTACATTAACATGTATCTTGCACCTTACTAATCGATGATCACTTCCTGTGTTAAATCTATTAAGAACATTACAATCTTGAAATATATATTTCCTGTTAGTCAAAATATAATCCAATTCTGCTGTACCTTCATTTGGATGCTTCCATGTCCATTTTCTTTTAACATTTTTCTCAAAAAAAGAATTCATAATATAAAGTTTTTTTTTTCTGCAAACTCCACAAGTCTATGTCCTCTCTCATTTCTATTACCATAACCAAAATTACCTACAGCACTTTCATCTCTCATTTGTTTACCAATTCTAGAATTAAAGTCTCCCATAACAATTTTAAAATGTTGTTTACTCTGATCAAAAGCCTTTTGTACATCCATATAAAAATCTTCTACTACTTCATCACTATGAGAACTTGTTGGGACATAAACCTGAATTATCTGCATTTGATATCTGCTATTAAGTTGTGTAACTAATCTTGCCACTCTGTCTGATACACCATCAATCTCCACAATATTGTTCTTCCACTTTTTATTTATAATGAATCCTACTCCACTTGTATTTCCAATATTTGTGCCTTTATAATAAAATATATGTCCACTTTTTAAATCAATTGTCTCTTCACCTTTTCTTCTAACTTCACAAAGTCCAATAATATCCCATTTAATATAAGACAGTTCTTCTTCTAATTCTTGCAATCTTCCTTCACTTGAAAGTGATCTGCAGTTGTAAGTACCTAAATAAAAAGTTGTCATCAAATAGCAGCCTGGGTCCGCAATCAGGGGATTCTTAGCACCCTCCGCCTTTGGCCACCAACCTCTGCCTTGGTTGGTGACTTTACAGCCTCCTTGGAATAAGGGCCATGCTTTATTTTTGTCTGTAATAATTGTATATATGTATTGGAAAACTATCATTTACACAAACATTCATTCTGCCTTATCAGGCACTGAGAAGAAAGACCATGGTGTTTCTTGATCTTAAACTCAGAGGTAAAAAGCCAATAAACTCGCCATGCTGGCTAATGCATGTTGGTGAGCAGCCCATCCATGTTCGTATACTATATGAATAACCACATAGTAATAACAGCTGCAATGACAACAACGTATGGAGTGGACATTAGGAATTTGCCCTGCTCGGTTCCTTTAAGGCCTCCAAGAGGAATCAAAGGGTCTCCTTTCAGTTATAGCTTAGTCGTTGGTCACACTGTGCAATAACAATATTTCCCATAAATATTGTTATTCAGGTTGTTCACTACACTAAAATAAAGTACTGATGACAATCTTTATTAAAACCTAATTTATACAGATGACATTTAAAACAAAAAAAAACACAAACAATATTATCACTTCAAATATTACCAAATCTATTAATTACTCAAAATAAACTACAATAAGCAGTTAAATCATATGTCATTGTCCTAAACAATGATATATACCTAAGATATCCATTTAATTTATAATTGAATAAAACCAAAATTAAATCAATAAATAACTAAGTTCTGATATACTTTACTAATCAAATATTACATATAGTAATGTAAATTTATGCTAAAATTTAATGATATTCTCTACCTAAATAAACTAGTTCATAAATGATTATGATAACATTTTGAAAATGTTTTATAAACCTACAATATCTATAATGTTTAAATAAAAATAAATCATTAATCAATTTTATATTAAGTTTAATAAAATCTTGAATAATATTAACTTATCTATACAACACTTTATATTAATCTACTATTATTAAGTTATATATATCAAAATGAAATACTCAACAAGAATACATTATCAATGAATCAATTAGATAATCTTGTATTTATAATATGCAATCATATTATATCAAATATACAGTAGGTTTCTAATGAATATTTACTGAATCACAATCAACTAATCCTATCCATCTACTTTAAATTTCCCCGTAAATCCTATCCATCTATTTTAAATTTCCCCGTAAATCAATTATTAAAATGGATTTTATAACAAACCATATAACACAATTATTGACATTTATTTTAGTCAAAGATAGGCACTAAGATTTAATAGTTAATTAAATTTATATCCACCTCAAATAAATTTAAAGATAATTAAGGCAAATCATTCTGATTAATGACAGAATAAAATTTATTACTGTCTTCATAACGAACAAGATAAGCTCCTAATAATTAACCATGAACTAATTGAATTATTTATACAATCGATATTAACTTAGATAAAGCAAATAAATATTTTAATATAATGACCATAGAAAGTTTATCTCTAATTAGACTTAATAATCATATAATCTTGGATTGATTTAGATTAGGATTTAATTAACGAAAGAAAAATGAGTTTACTTTATATAATTTATATAAAGAAAATTCATTTATTTATTTAGCAAATTTATAAATAGATGTTTTTTAAATGTTTAAATAATGTGTGGTTAACTTTTTATATAAAAAATTGTATAGTTTGTATAAGTTCATGGTCCCTTTAATCCTAATAATTCATGATCTACATTGTTTAGCCTGGTATTATATATTGTGGGTAATGTATTGGCTACTTTCATCATCATATATTAAGGGAAAAATTTCCTAATCATATTAATATAGAAACAGAGTATACAGCTAAGATAGAGCACAGATATTTCCTAACAATGATGTCAAATAATACCTGACTTAATAAGCTGACTACTACAATATATACAGTCAATGCATAATATATATTATTTTATGAAGTAATATTCTTTGTGTGCAGGACCATTTGCAAGTCAGACTTTCTAAAGTCATTTTAATCAGCAAATAATGATCTCTTATATCAAAGTATTAATAAGTAGATTATGCAAATCACTTGTGTTTTCCCCACATCCTTGAAATGCTTAGCTAGAAATTGTATTGCTGATAATCTTTCAAAATCTTGATATAATAAATTTTTTGATTCAGTTTTCTTTATTATATGCTGTGTTTATATTTTCCATAGCTGAAAGTTTCTTTTGATGTTTTGTACATTTTTACATTGCAACCAAATGATACTTGATTTTTTATATTCTGCCAATCTAGTCAGGATATTCAACCAATTAATGAATCATCATGTGGACAAAGCAATTAGTTATCATATCTTCATGGAAAAGATGATAGTAGAAACAAAATATTTTACCTTATTTATCAGAATATATTATTCAGGGAAATATATAATTTCACAATTTGAAAGTTTTATTACAAGATAAAAAAATGTGTTTCATTACTTTGGCAAGAAAATTCATCCACAAGAATATTTGGTGGTTCTTTTTTCATTAAATAACCTATTATTTTCTGGCCTCTAAGTAACAGGATCAGGCTTATATTTAGTTTCCTTCACACGAGCACTACACAATTTGCTAGCACAGTAGCAACTTTCTTCATTTAATAATTGCCATTTAATAGAAGTCATAGCATTTGATGGATGCTAAAAGGTTAGTGCATCAAAATCCCTATCTAGTGCCTATTCATCCAATATTCCCAGGCTAGTTTCTATCATGTCTTTCATGAGTGAAGAGCATTGGATCTAAGAGTAGTGCAGCTAGATCTTTGCATCTAATGCATCCCTCCAGCAGCCACCTTTTATTTTTTTTAATTAACTATAAAGTTATGAACCCAAACTAAAAATGCAATAATGTTTTCAATCCAAAATAATTCACTTATATAATCATACAGACCTGAACCCAGTTCAATATCTATATATATATATATATTAGTGTCTTTGGTTTTTTTAATAACCAAAGTCACCCTTTGGCTAGAATTAGTATTAATCCACTGTAACACCTCATAAACATCATTTCTTATGTGTACACCACCTACTAACACAGTTATTTTATGTTTATAATATTGACACTCAGTGAAAATGATAGCTAACTAAAAAGGTAAAATATTGTTGCAGGAGGGATGCATTAGATCCAAAGATTTAAGTGCTGTGCTTTCAAATCCAAGGCTTCTTACTAATAAAAGTCATAAGCTAAAATCTAGTCTGGAATATTGGATGAGTAGGCACTAGATAGGGATTTTGATGCATTAATCTTTAAACATCCATTGATTACTATGGCTTTCAATAGATAACAATATTGTATAAAAAGATTGCTACTGTGGAACAGATTGTGTAAGCATAATAAATGGTGGTCATGTCATGTTATAGTGATTTAATACTAATCCTAGGCAAAGAATAATGGTGTCTATGGTTATTAAAAAACAAAAACACTGAAATAAGTAGATATCAAGCTGAATTATCTTGGATTAAATACATTATTGTGTTTTCAGTTTGGATATAGTTATGTGAAATGAAAATGATGTCCACTAGAGGGATGCATTAGATTTAAAAAACTAGGTACAATGCTCTCAGATCTAAGACTTACAATTGATGAAAGCCATAAGCTAAACTACCTGGGGATATAGGGTAAGATAGATTTTGATATACTAACCACTAATATCCATTGATTACTATGGCTTGCACTAGATGACAATATTGTACAGATAAAGTTGATATTGTTTTCTTCTTGTAAATGTGTTTATTTGTGATTATTATCTATATCCATCTTACTATCTAGAACATATTTTCTGACACTTTGATTTACATGAATATGTTCATCTTCTGATGATTGCCAGCTAGAAGCTACTGAGGTCATTTATTAAAACTGCATCTAAGAAGGAGACACTGATCATCCAATATTAAAGAAACTAATAAAACATGGTAACAAAGCCAAGCTTGGCTTCAAATAAAAGTTCTGAAAAGTTATATAAACAAGGTGCAGTTTTATTAATGCTGCCATAAAAAAGAAAATATTGAGTAGAAACCTCAAGAAGATGAAAATATCTACATTAGCCAGCAAAATGAATATGGAGTAGAAGCCCACTTTAGTGCACCCACCCAGCTCATTCCAAGCCATCACCCTGTCACTGCTTAAATCCAACTGATGACCAAGATCTCAATGCCTAGGTCTTACTAAAGTGAAGTCCTTGTTGCCCAGCTATATAGTGCACTCAGAAACCTCGAAGTCCAGATGAAGTCTGAAATCACCAGAGAGTACAAATTTTATTATTTTATTCATTTGCCATTTTTTAGTTAAATCTTATTTAGATGCTTTAATAAAAGAAAAAAAAATTATTGATATATGTATTTTTTTGGTATAGTACATGTATGTAGAATTGTTTATCTGCAAAACACGGGATTGTTCATGTAAAACCTTTCTTCCATCTTAAGTTTAATATGCCTAGAGGTGCATATGTATGTGTGCACATTTTCTATTATGTTATTGCTTACAATGCACATATGCGTATAGTGTAAAGAAACAATTTAAATTATAGTTTTGTTTTGTCTCTGCTTGTGCTTGATTTATATACAAGCACATGCTTTTAAAATGTTATGTAAATAGAGGAAAGGATATGCAAACAGCCATACATGTATAACCATATTTTCTTGATATTATATAAAATGACTAATGCTCAATATGTGCATGTGTGGGTAGAAACTTGGAACACTTCATTCAAAGGTATTTCTATGAAATAAGGGGGTTCCATATCTAAATGGCATGAATCTTAGTATTAATTTTCTCTTTGTATTATAATGCGGGGTGGGTGGGGGTTAGAAAATATATTTTTCTTTATGTATGTATTTGGTGAGGGGTTATTTGGGATAAATAAATATTTGTTTTTCATTTCATAAATTATGTCTTTGTGAGTGTCTCATTTATTTTGCTCTCTCCAATAATATTAAATGCACATATTTCCGATAGTAGCTTAATACGCCAATAACCTGGGATAAAGAGATGACTGAGCTTAGCCGACGGGATACTACTTTATCAGGCATTAAAATTTTGATGTCTTGCAGTTATCTTTCTTTATCCATTTATGGCATATGTTTTATTACATATCTCTCAGTTCTTTTTAATTTTGGCTATTAAAGACATTGGAGTGCAAAATTGATTAATTTGTACTCTATCCAAGTTTTTGGAAATTTTAATTCTTAATAAATTTAGCACATTTATTAGCAACAGTTTATCAACTTTATAGGCTATTTACATAAAAGAACAGGGTATCTTGGTAACAATACAAGCTTAGTTAAAATAATTTAGCATATTTTTTGTAAT
The DNA here is from genome assembly GCA_028023455.1 of Epiperipatus broadwayi. Classification (NCBI taxonomy): domain Eukaryota; kingdom Metazoa; phylum Onychophora; class Udeonychophora; order Euonychophora; family Peripatidae; genus Epiperipatus; species Epiperipatus broadwayi. Next base: position 3,536,631 of record JAQFVV010006318.1, on the reverse strand, counting down.
GCTAATAAGGTAACCTGTTTTTAATTAAAGTTTTCTTATAGCTTGATCTTCAGTGAGTGGTAGTCTGGATTGTGGTTATTTATTAAGTAATTCTTGAGGGATATAGCAATGGATGCAGTCAACATGATCCCAATACATTTTAATAAGGATTAAAATATGTTTATAAATATGTACCACAGGCAGGTGACATTAACACAAACAGCAATATCATTGGTACCTATGAAATTAGTATCTGTCACTTGACAATGACAATATAGGTAGTGAAATTAGATATGATAATATTGAGGATTTTGATGTAAATGATACAACAGAATGGCAAATATATGAAGAGCATGCTGAAAAATATTTGGTAATAATAAAGTCAATGACAGATTAAAGGTGGCAATGCTAATATGGCTAGCAGCACCTGCATTTATACAATTGATGAATCAAATGTGTGATTCCAAAGACCTAAAAAAAGTACTATACATAGATAAAGTAAATAAAACGTAAATCAGTGGCATTCAAATATTTTGTGCAACTGTGTTTTAAAAATAGATATCAGGTAGCAAATAAGAAAGTGTGGAATATGGAATTGTATATGCTGGCCAAAAAAATATAATCATGGAACAGCAATAGAATAAATATAGCTGGATTAATTATTGTGTGGAATGCATTGAGCAAAACAGAGTTAGTCTTTATAAAGGCTATGGCAAAAGGTAGAACTTATAAAGCTTTAGAGAAACAGTTACATAAATTTAATGTGTCACAGAATATACAGCCTCTCCAAAAAAATTACTGAATAAACTTCAGTCAGTAAAATTGAAGTCAAAAGTGGAAAAAATCATAATAATTTGTTATTAAAACAGGCGAAACTCTCCATACAGTAGTGCCATCTTGTGATGTTTAGTGTTTAACAATTTGTTGTGAGAAAATGGGATGTTTGAAAAAAGAGCATAAATATAAAAACATCCTTTTATGCATTATGATAGGACATTGTCCAAAGTGGGTAAAAAAACAGGCTAAATCAATGCATAGAATGCCACCCAACTTAAAATCCAGGCTGGAGAACAGTAGAAAACAACTATCAAGAAAAAGATCATATCATATGTGTATTAATGCTTGGGAGGAAAGTAAAAATGGAAATTGACAGTGGAATTATACTTCTCTGATAATAGTGATTAGAAAAATATTGATAAAAAAAAATTGTGAAAATAAATTTATTAATACATAATATTAATAGAAATCCCATTGATTTAGTGGGAATAGTAAAGGTGTGAATGGAAATAAACACGTGTAGAAAATGTGTGGAAATAAACAAGTGTAGAAAAATTCTTCAGCTATATATCATTAGTAAAAAAATAGTTATATACAAGGCAGAAATATATTGACTCACTAGAAATTAGGAAAAAAAAATCATTAAAGAGATAAAAATAAGAATCTGAGATTTAAAAAAAAATTGAAGTTATTTCAAATTAAAGTGGGAGAACTAAAGACACAACGTGCTCACATGAACTCTGCTGGACTGATAAATGGATATCAAATTCTGGTAGTTGTGGATTCATATTCAAATAGGGCCAAATATACACTAATGAAAATTGTGATCATGGAGAATACAATAAGGGTATTACAAGAAGTTTTTGTTACCCATGTTTATCTTGAGATGTTGGTATCAGATAATGGGACATTGTTTACTTCTGGAAAATTTAAAGTCAATGTGATGCTTAGAGGGATATGACATGTTCTTACATCAGAATAACATTCTGCTTCAAATGGACTTGCTAAAAATGCAGTACAGAGTTTAAAGGCAGCTTTGAAGAAAATTAATATAACTGATTTAAAAGATGCCCTAGTAGAAATTATGTTTTATCAACATTTTATATTTAGTGCCTTAAAAACTAAATCAACTTTGGGATGTCACATGACCTAATTTAATAAGCTTGTATTTACAAATGTTATATATAGAGCTCACAAAATAAGCTCTTAACAAACTTTGCAGAATATTCCCAACCCCAGACAGTTCAGTGAAGTGTAAATTTATTTTTTGCTATTAAGTCTTTGGCAATTTTATATTACAAGCTATTAATATATGGTGTATCTGAACTTAGTTTAGTCCCATATGGCTATTTAAGTTAACTATCTGGATTGGAAGACATATGGATGTCTGAAAATTTCAGATTTTCTATTTAATATATTTATACATTAGGTAAAGTGCTGGGCTTGTCCTGGTATCCTAGCACCTCGCTGATGATGTCAGTATAAAAAACTGTTTTGGGGATATTTTGCAAAGCTTATTTTGTGAGCTCTATATATAACATTTGTAAATACAAGCTTATTAAATTAGCTCATGTGACATTTGATTTGATTTTTTAAAAAATATGTATATTTAGTCTACTCTAGAAAATTAGCATAAACCTGAAAATTTGGAATTGATATTGAGCTACATATTCTGAATGGTATAAATATAACTGTATAAATACTAGTGGTGCAGAGCAGGGATTAATACAATTGAGTGAGCTACAATTGTGCAATGTTGTAAAAAGAAACAGTGCAATGTGTGTGCTAATCATTGTAAGGAAAGAAAATGGTTAAAGACTGTTATTAGACACATGATTAGAATGTTTATATGCTCAAAACACAAGTAAATGGAAATAAACACAAATAAAACTGAATTTGTATAAACTATTGTGTGTGTGAACAGTTTAACATGTGGTCAACTATTAAAATTGCTTAAAGAAGCTTGGGTGATTTCACTCATTTTAATTTATCATTATTTTCATTATCAGCAAATAAATAAATTTATTTTTATTACGTTTATTTTACTATTACTTTTTATCAACTATTGCAGATTCATATATTACTGGTAAACATCATTTTTATCCCTGTATACAACATAATGGCACAGGTTGACAATAGAATAAAGTGAGTCGACAGTGTGTCAAAAGTTGAATGGCTGTAATTGTCAGTTTATGAAGTAAGAACTTGTTAAAGTTATTGTTGATAAATAATGAGAATGTTGAACAATAATATTCATGAGTTTGATATTAACATGTTAAAATGGAAAGTTTATGTTGAGCACATTGAGTGTTATCTGATAATAAATAAAATTGATGAAGACAGATTCAAAATAGCCATGCTTTGGGTATTTGTTGGCAAAGACATTTGACAAGTCACAAAACAATTGTGTGACCTGAAAACTTCTTATGACATTCTATATGAAGAGATAAAATAAAAATTATATGCATATTTTCAACTGATAACTTTGAAATGGGTATTTCATCTGCATTTCAGGATGAGAAGACAATTACCTTGTGAGCATAATTTAGACTATGATATAGCACTTTGAATATCTATGAAACAATGCCAATTTGCCTCTGAGTTGGAGACATATTGGTTGACCAACTATTGTTTAGAATGTTTGATCATAGCCTGAAGAAAACATTGCAGAGTGAGCCAAATCTGAATTATAAGATAGTTCTTGGAAAATGTTTGGCATAGAAAATGTTAGAAGAAACAAAATTTCAGACTTCAGTCATAATGCAGAATAAAATGGCAAAGGAAAGTTTGATCTGTTATTGTTGCAATGTACAGTGTAAAAGGACATGTTAAGAAATTTTGTAAATTAAAATGGAGAAATGTAATGTTTGTAAAATCAAAGGTCATTTAGGAATGCAATTAAGTCCAGACTTTAAAACACAGGGAGACAAATTAAGAGGGGTAAAAATCTGTTAACAAGATTAATGACACAGCTGATGGTCATATTGTGTTAGACATTATTGTCGGTGAAAGTAAAATTACAATGGAAGTGGTCAGTGGTGCCAGCCTTTCTTTGTTGTCATTTAAAGATTGAATAAAAATTTAATGGCAGCAATAAAAGAAAATACATGCTTCAAAATACCAGATATTAGTCACAGATATGAATGGCAACAGAATTGACATATGTGGAAAAGTTAATATATCTATGAATATTAATGCTAACGCTATTGTTTTACCATTACACATTGTGAAGAGTAATACAAGTTGTCTACTAAGAAGATACATTGGGAATTTGGCTTAAAATATTTAAGAGAGTTCAGTTGGAAACAAAAGTTAGAAAGATGTTTCCCCATTTTTTAAAGTCAGGATTAGCTGAATTAAAACATGGCCAGTGGATATTGAAATAGTAAGTGATGCTCAGCCTCTAGTAGCAAACCACATAAGATTCTGTGTGTATTAAAACCCAAAATTAAGCAGACTATTAAAGATATGGTTAATAAATGGTGTTTTGTCATCTCCAGTTAAAGATTCATCATGAGTTATACCAGTAGTTGTAGTATGAAACTGGACAGGAGAATTTTACTGTGTGGAAATTATTGTGTTACACTTAATAAATTCATATATAAAGGAGTGTATCCAGTCCCAAGTGAATGCACAGTTTTGGCATTGCTTCAGAAAGCAGTGTTCTTCACAAAAATTGATTTAAAATCAGCCTTTTATCAAATATCCCTTATGGATAGAAATGCTGAATTGCTAACAATTGGCATCGCTTCAGAAAGCAGCGTTCTTCACAAAAATTGATTTAAAATCAACCTTTTATCAAATATCCCTTATGGATAGAAATGCTGAATTGCTAACAATCCATACTCATCTGGGACTTTATAAGTGCAACAAGTTCCTTACAGTATTACAGTTGCTCTAAACAATGTTTCAAGCAAAAATGGATGATTTATTTCAAGGCATGGAAAGAGTTATTCTTTATTTAGATGACATTTTAATAACTGCTAAACAGAAAATGAATTGAAAACATGCCTGTTGGATGTTTATTCAAGACTGGACAAAGCTGGAATTAGAATTAATCCATCTAAATGTATATGGGCTAGTGAGAAATTAAATTTCTGGGCCATGTTATAAACCAGAAAGGAAAATACTCTAACCCAGAAAAAGTTAGAGCTGTTAAAAATGCTCCACAGCCTAGGAATGTAAAAGATTTCCAGGTTTTTCTAGGATTGCTTAACTTTTTTGAGAAGTTTCCTGAAAGGGAAGTCATATATCCTTACATTATTGTATGAGCTACTGCATAAAGGATAGTGCTGGAAATGGACTAAAGAGTATGATTTAGCTTTCCAGAAAGCAAAAGATTTACTAACATCTAAGAAGCTTTTGTACATTATAACAGTGGCCAGGAAGTAATTATTACAACTGATGCTTTAGATTTCAGAGTTGGAGCTGTCACTTCACATCACTGTTATGGAAGGTAATTCTCTATTGCATTTGCTTTGAGGACTCTGACAGCTTCTGAAAAAATTATAGCTAGCTTGACAATATTCTCTGTTAAAAAGGATGATTAATATGTGTATGGACATAAATTTTTTATTTGTATGGATCATCATTCATTACTGGGAATTTTGGATATGATAAGAAAACTCCCAAATGTGCCAGCCAACATTTGATTCATTGGATTAATCTGTTAGCAGTATATGATTACATATAAATTTACAAGCATGGAAAAGAAATTACTCATGCTGATGCTTTATTGTGTTAGTCAGATGCTTATGAATTCCTGAAAAAATGTATAGAAATAAATTACACTAATACTTGGAAGCAAAAATTTATAAATAGGTCCAAGTTTGAAAAGTGAACTAATAATGATTTTGGATATAAAAGCTCGAGAAATTGGATTTGATTTGGATGGCCTAAGAGTCTACCAAATTTACATTGCAAGACCTATCTGGAATGCTTGTGAAAATCTGTCTATATGTAGTGGCTGTATTGTAATGAATCGAGTGCTCATACCATCAGAAGGTAGGAAGCAAGTACTCAGTTTGCTACATCAAGGACATCTATGCATAGTGTAAATGAAAACCTTCATTTGTATGTTTGGTGGCCTAATTTGAATCAGAACATTGAACAAATTGTTAACAACTAGAGTGCCAATCTAATTCTGATGATTTGCCTCCAAAAACTTGATTCACAAGCAAATGCAACATAACCATGACAATGGTTGCATTTAGACTATGCGGGCCTATTCTTGCCCTAAAAAAGATTTTTGGCCAAGGTTTTTCGAAAACAATATTATTAGACAATGGGACAGGATTTACATCACAAGGGATCCAGGATTTTTTATCTGATAAAGGGATAAAGCATATACTCACCACCCCTTATCATCTGGAATCAAATGGTTTAGTTCAAAAGGCAGTGCAACATTTGAAAGTGACACTGAATAATACATCTCACAAAGACATACATGAAATTATGTTTGCCATGATGTTTTATCAATATTTTACCCCTAGTATGTCAACAGTGAAAAGACCAGCTGAACTGATGTTACCAAATAAAAAAGTTATTGTGTATAATAATTTTGATGTTGAAAAGTTTAAAATGGATAATCAAGAGAAAGAAAGAGATTTACCACACACTAGAGTATCACTACAACCAACAAGATTGCAATACTATTTTTTTGTAATCAGGAAGAGCCATTTCTAGAGTAGGAGATTTCTGTGCATATATATTTATATTTAATATACTCTTGAAAATTAGCATAAATCTGAAAATCTGGATTTGATATTGAGCAAAGTCAATATATGCAAATGAGCCATATTATGTATTCTGAACTGCATAAATATAACCAGATATGTGTTAGCGGTGCAGAGCAGTTTAATACAACATAGTGAGCTGCAATCTCATAAAAAGAAAAAGTGCTTTATGTGTGCATTAATCATTGTATAAGGAAATAAAATAGTTTTAAGCTAATAAACATTACATGTCCACCATCTCTTATGCTTGTGTATAACTGTTGTTAAAACAGGCAAAACTCATTATATATTGCCACACACAGCAAGCTAGAGTAATCAATGGATGCCAGAAGGCTTGTGCATAAAATCCCCATCTAGTGCCTACTCATCTAATATCCCCAGACTAGTTTCTGGCTTATGACCTTCTTCAGTGAGAAGCCTTGGATCTGAGAGCACTTCACCTAGATCTTAGGATCTAATGCAACCCCCCAGCAAAAACCTTTTATCTCCATTTAACCACAAAACTATGAGTCTTAAGCTGAAAACACCTTAATGTTTTCAATCCAAGCCCATTAGTTTATATAGTCATATGGGTCTGAACCCAGTTCAGTACCATAAAATAGTTAAAGGCTGTTATTAGACACATGATTAGAATGTCCGTATGTCAAAGCAAAGTAAATGGAGATACACACAAATGACTGACCTCCTATAAACCATTGTGCATATGAACAGTTTATCAGGTGCTCAACTATTGGAATTGTTTAAAGAAGCTTAAATGATTTCATTCGTTTTAATTTATCATTATTTTTATTATCAACAAGTGAATATATTTATTTTTATTATTTTTAATTACTATTGTTATTTATTAATTATTGCAGATGCGTATATAATTGGTAAACATCAAGGGTGTAGCATCGTTTAAATTGTATCTAAAGTTATACATATTATTAAGCTTGCAAATGAATTGTGTGTAAAAGACATATTAATGTTTTACAGGAAAGATTTACTGATACACCAATCATAGCCGAAAACAATCTTATTACAATCAACCCTAAAATAGAAAATTTAAGTAATGATTTAAATGGTGAATATAGCTCCTTACACCAAGATGAAACATTACATGTTGAACTAGGTATGGAAGGCCAAGAGACTATCAATGAGTGTCCAGATAAGCAGAAGGCCAAATTAAGTCAGAAAAATTATAAAGCCACCAGACAGATTTATGAATTATTTTCTAGAGTGGCACTGATATTATTGTAAATAAAGTATTATTTTGATTGAGTAATTAGTCCCGGCAGTTGAAACAGTTTCCTTCTAAAAATAATTCACTCTAGAAAAGTGTATTTAAATTAGAAATATTTGTTATGCAAATGAGATATAAAAATAACTCTCTCTCAAAAATTATACGAGCGTTTGCACAGCAGTGGCAGTCAAGAAGAATAGAGCGCTGCTGATAGTTAATAGCTACTATATTTTGCTGCTATTTGACCAAACTTTTATCTATAATAAATCTTCTTACATTGAATGAAAAAATGCTAAATATAGCCTTAATACTTAGATGTGTATATATTGTAACATATTTAATGGTGTTCAAAAGAAATAAGTAAAGGAGCTCATTGTAACAAATTAAAGATGTTTCAAATATTATAGATGGTTACAATATAACTATTACCATATCTGAGTTGTCTACAATATATATAAGATCATAATATTTAAAATAACGTTGGATTTCTCAAGATATCCCACTATCAATAATTATAAGCAAATTATTAATAACAAGTATTATAACTCAGGTATACAGACAGTAGGTTTTATCCACTTTCATTTCTTGGTTTGATGTTAAGTGCATGTTTAAACAAATACTAAGTGAATATGGTCTAGCAGAGCGCCACTAGATTATCTGAATCTAGACACGGTTATATCTAATAACCTTTTCACAGGTACAGGGTTTGAATCCCTTCTTGGTACTTTATTTCTAATAAAATGGGAGATTTTGCTTTTTGAGCCATATCACTATATGCACTAATATTTAGGTAAAAGTAAAACTTCTATAAACCAAAGTGGAGTATATTAGACATAAATCATTTCTCAGATCTTAACATAACAAATGTGTTTCAATATTTTTATAAGTTTACTAGCTCAGATTATATATAACTAATTTAGGATGTCAACTCACTCATCCTTGCATAAAATAGATGATGGGATGTGGTTATAATAATACTAAGAGATCACTAAATATTATAAAATCAATATTTATTTATGGCCTTTAAACAGTTAAACAGCTCATTAATTAAAACGTTGATGACGATGATGATGATGATAATAATAATGATAATGACAAGGGTTTCAACTACAGCTCTAGGGCTAAGCCTAAATATAAAACTAATTTTTATAAAGAAATTCATAATTATTGCTTAATTTTAGCATACTTACTTACATCTTAAATAACTAATATTCAACCATTGATGATGATGAATAATCACACTTAACAAAGACTACACTTAATGAAATATATATGCCTCGTTTAATAAAACAAACTAATATTTATTACTGCATTTCTAACATATACATAAAAATTTCTAGATAAACATGAAAATTGACATTAATAATAATGATAATAATTGATTATATAACAATCCTCAGATTAATTTCAAGTTCTTCCCCCTTTCCCTTCAAATGTATATTGTATTAAGTTGGATGTCACATTGACCATGATTTTCACTCCATGAGAAAAGTATTTCAAGAAAAAAATATTATCTGCTCATTAGCACACATACTTTATAAATCTAACATGTAAGTAGAATGTTAAAAAAAATGTTAATAGAATTGAAAGAGCAAGTTTTAGAAACAAGTTTTAAATTATTTTCTCCCCCTCTCTTCTACCTCTGAAATGCTATACTTAACTTGAAACAAAATAATCTAATATTCTAATACTACTTGTTACCTCACATTCACTCGCAATTATACACATATAAAAATATTATTATGTATGTGCGTGTTTTATCCCATAATAACAAAATATTATTTAAAACCAAAATAATAATAATATATTAGTTAAAACTAAAATCATAATACCATAAAAAAATTGTTTTACACATTAATATTTTTCATAACTGTAAAATTAATAAACAAATAATTTTGATACATTCAAGATCATTTATGAAGCTCAAAGTTATTATTAGTAAGACATTCTTGTTTTTAATCGATCTGAATAGTCTTTAAAAGTTCTTTAAATAAAATATACCACTTTATTGCTAAAATGTTTATTAAGACTCTGATATCATAAAGAAAATAGATATAAAAAGTCATATTACCGATCTTTTGTTTGTGGCGAATTTCCAAGGGTTCAAACTTGTCTTGTATAATGTCTATATTTCTGCAGCTACCATTTCCATTTTACGTGGGAACAATCTCTTTCTTGAGGTGTATAACTATTTGATGATGATGACTCTATTGAGGTTATTTGCTTTAGTGGACAATTTGGAAATCATTATATTAATTTTTCTTCTCTTCTTGTCAAGCACAATTCTTTTAGTGGATGAAATACAGCAGTTGTTTTCACATTTATAAATTTTCTTGAGTTTAAAATCAGTTGTTGGAACAATTAATTGGACTTGATGATTAATATTTATCGGTAGATTAATTCATCTTTTATCGAATGCAGGTGAATGTTTTCTTCCTTCTATTAAAAACATCTTATTTCTCTGGTCAGTTGAAAGGTGTAGAATATTATTTTAGACACATCTTTTCTTTCCTATGTGATGTGCAGCTTCCCCCAGATGGTCCGGCAAAGATGGGACATACATATAATTTTTCTAGCCAGCCATTTCTTATATTTTCAACATTCAATTTAATAGTCTAATAATCTGAATCATAATCACAATAATAATAATAAATCCAGACAGCTTTTTATATCCAATTTTTAGCTAACTTAACCAATCAGAGATAGCGTCACTTGCTATTTTTGGACAAATTCGTTTTAATTAGATCTCTAATTTATTTTCAACTAAATTATTTTTCAACTGAAAAGTTTAATCCTTTTTCCAGACACTTTTGTTTTTTAAAAAAAAATAGACTTAATCCTTATTTCCTTTCTTTTTTTTTACATCTAGGTAACATTTCAAATTTCTGAGCTTCCTTCTTTAGATCTTAAGATAAGACAATTTCAAAATTAGAGCTCCCACCCAGATTAAGCTCCCAAAGTGACAAACAATCATTTACAAAAAAAAACAAAATTGCTACAAAGATAGATATCTGATTAAACAGATTTCCTCTTTTAACATAAAATTGTACAAAAAAAAATAATTTGACAGATTTAATCCTTCCTTTTCTTTCAATATTTAATAAATGTAAATTTCTGTATGTAATGTACACACATCCTTCATTATTTCAAATCATTCATAAACTAACATTAAATAATATAATTGCTAGCTTAGTAATTATAACCCTATTATTTAATTAAATTTGTAACTTTTAAATCCCAATTACAATTATAGAAAAGAAAATAGAAGTATAGGTTAGTTTTAAAGAAAGTTAAAATGTTGAATATTTGAAATATAAAACAATTAAATAGTTTACACATACATTGCCTATACGTATGTGTTATAACTTTGCTTTTTAAAGAAAAATTAAAATTTTAAATATTAAATGTGTGTACTGCTCTTTTTGAGATTTATTAACACACAAACAAGTAAAGCATATAATTGTTGTCCCACTCTTTCTGTCTAAAGCATTTAAGATTTTGATCTGGTAGGGTTTGAACTTGGATGCCCTACAGCTTTTTTTATGGTTATATAAAAATGTGATGATGATTTTTGGTTTTACATTTTCTACATGCACATTACTATAAATTTAGCTAGTGACTAAATTGTAATGGCACAATATATATATTTTAATTACAGTTATGGCTGATATTCTTTTATAGTTCAACACTAATCTGATCCAGCAATATTATATAAGTTTTTACTCTAGCGAAAAATATTTATATTTTAATGTGTATACTTTATGGATCATATGTCCTAGAAATCCAAAATCTGCATCTGGATATCAGTTATGGTGATAAAGACTAACACTGATTTTCTACATTTTTTCTCCCCTCCCCAATGGTAAACAACAGTTTTGAAATTATTACTTAAACTTCAACAAGTATCAGCATAGCGACTATTTTAATTTATTTCTACGAAGTCTATTAAATCATTCATTCATCAGCATTAAAATATTTCAATAGTTTATTGAACAATCTGGATTTTGCAATATATGTATACCCATATACAAAAATAAAGGAAAAAAAATAAATATCTCACTTGCACAAAATATTTTTAGATAATGTTTTTAGATATAATACTTCCCCATTCTTTTCAAATTCATATAAATAAAGATATAATAAAAGACAAATGACCCCCAAGATGCATTTCGTGCTAAACCAGCACTCATCAGTTGGCCCAGGTCACTATCTCTCATATATATCTCTATTATATGCAAAGTATTTATCTAGAGTAAATTATTACATTTTCATTTACCTTTGTCAAACTCCCTCCACTCACAACTTTGACGCCATCCATTTCAGATAAATACACTAATGATTTTTACTAATCATTTTTCAAACTAGAGATTATCTCTAGCACAGACATAAACTTTAAACCTCAGTTAAAGATTAATATATCTGATTATCTATGGGACAGAGAAAGGTGAATAACTCATTGTGTGTAAATTTAAAAAGTCAGATATATTAATCTTTAACTGAGGTTTAAAGTTTATATCTGTGCTAGAGATAATCTCTAGTTTCAAAAGTAATTAGTAATAATCATTAGTGTATTTATCTGAACTGGATGACGTCAAAGTTGTGAGAGGAGGGAGTTTGACAATGGTAAATGAAAATGTGATAATGTTTTTAATATGAGCAAAAAGGAAAACATTTCTTTTTGAGATTCCAGAAGGAATTCAGAAAATGCCCCCCCCCCCACCATATGTAAGTGCTAATCTATTTTTATTTTATTAGATATTGCATATCAAGTACATGAATACAGTACTTACTTTTATATAAAATCACTAGTATTTATAATTATAAATGTTATTTAAATATATGTTAATTTCTAGAAATGTTGTATATGATTCTTTATCATGTGTCATATGCCAACTTTTAAACTATTTATAACTTTTTAAATTAATATCTGAAATACTTAAAGTGTATATTATCACATTTGAAAATGAAATACATATATACAAGTATTGACAAATAGGTTGTCCAAGATAAAATTATTGAATCTTTTATAACTACCACAAACAAGTCAAAAAATGACAATGATAACCACATACATGATGCCTTTATTGTTTGTATCTCAATTTTTGTAGAATATTTGTGGATAGAAAATATTTATTACTTAATCATAGTGACACTTGGGAGAATTTTTGGAGTCATAAAATCTATTTTTCATGAAATCTCTAATATACATACCATTAAATATATTTTGGTAGACAGAGTTATTTTTTTTTGCTCTCCTTTGAAATTTACTTTTGCTTTATTTGACAACTCGTTTATAATATATATGCCTATGCATGAATACAAATGTGTGTTCATAGAATTACATTGTCTTCCAAACCAGGTTTGATATTAATTTTTAACCATAAGGTATTTATGATTACATAATAGTCTTCTTTAGCTCCAATGTTTTTTAGTTGTCCATTGAAAACAATTGATGCTTTTATGTTAGCATTTGCAAAAGATATGACAGCATGTTTATTTATTTAAAAAATCCTTCCTAGTCATGGAATCAGTACAAATAAGAGAAATTTTAATTATGTATTAATGGGGAAAAATTCAAATTTTGGAAAGTGTGGATTAAGTAAAAGAAAAAAAAAAAAGAAAACTGATAAAGAAATTAATACTTTTTTCATATAATAAATATGATGTAGCAAGAATTGTATGGAAGGGAGTGGCTGTAGCAGGGTTAACTTATGATAATGATGCATTATGTGTTAGTAAGGAGGTGTTAGATTACTTAGAAAAAGTACAAAGAGAAGTAGGAAGACAAGCATTAGATGCAGATGTGTGGATGGCAAAGGAGACAGTTTAAGAAGTGGGATGATCAAGTTTTTATATGAGAGATGCAAAAACAAAATGAAAATGATCAGTAGATTGCAATTTATAGATAGTAAGAGAATAGTTAAAATAGTATTTAATTGGGTTATAAGTAAAGGACAGGCAACAAGATGGGTGAGAAAAGTAGTATGGTATGCAGAAGGTTTGGATAAAAGACTTTATGTTAGTATACTTGTATAAAAAGTAGGATGATTGTATTAGAATTGTTGAGTGTTATAGTGGCAAAAAATGAGATAGAAGAATAAATGCATTAATAAAAAATAGGGAGGTGTCTGGAGGGTAAAAAGAGTTTAAATATATTTAATAGTAAACATAATATAGAATATTGGGTGTGAGTTAATTTACGATTATAGCAAATTAAGTAGTTTACTGTTTAAGTCTCAAACAGGATCATTAGCAACAAGGAAAATGTGGATGATTTAATCTGCAAGTTATGTAAGGAAGGCATGGAAAATATTAGGCATCTGTTAATTGAATGTAAATGCTTACAAGCAAAAAAATAAAAATAATGAAATTGTGGGAGAATAAATATAAACAAAATGATTATACAGAAAACTCTTAGTTTTTATGCTGGTTTGGAAAAAGATAGAAGGCCATAGAGTAATAATGTTGGTGATGTGAAAATAGGATGGAGCAGGATAGAGAATAATATGGGGAAAACATAGGGTGGGAAATGCAAAGGGAAGTTAGGGTGGCTAACAGTTTTCTCTGGAAATAGTGGCTGAGAGATTCCTGACTCTGATAAAGGAGTACCTATATCACATCATCATATCACGCCACTTTTGCAAAGGGAAGAAAAATGTATGAAGAAAATATCACTTAACTAGACTTAATAGTCATGTTTAAATGTATTAGTGTTAATTGTAACAAGTACAATTATTAATGAATTGTGACCGGTAGTCATGAGTGAAGAAATGTAATAGACTTATTTTGCTTGTTGTTAACCTCGAATTATTATGGGGACAATAGTTATTATCATATTAATAATTTTCGTTATATTTACATATTATTAATGGTAATACAGCTTAAGAATAAATTCGCTGAAATATGTCTGTTTATTTCATTGTTAAAGTTATGCTATCATGGCTGGGTAAGACTCTCTGTGAATACAGCATATGTATATTCTTTATTTGCAACAATTGCTATACTAATATATATATATATTTAATTAAATGACTAAGCGTTTATTAAATTTATCAAAGTGTTTGCCTGTCATGAATTTGACTGTTATTCCCTTGTCTAGATGGTAAGGTATATATATTTAATAGCCATTGTGAACGAAAATATTAATACCGTATATAATTTTTTTTGAGTCCTGGATAAATGAAATATGAATATATGTATCGCAAAATTGGGAGAATATATTAAAAGTTATCATTTGAATTTGGTTTTTTATTGATAGTATCAAAAATATTTATTTTGATCTTAAGTGCTGTTATAGTTAAGCAATTGTAATTTTTGTTTGATTTATATCAATTTTGAGTAAACTGAAATTTTCTTAGTTCATTGTCTTTGGAATTTTTTTTTTTTTTTTCAGAAAGCAAATATAATTAGCTTATCGGAAAAGATTTTTTTCCTAGAATTTGAGTTTTTTTTTTTGCTAGGGATAATATTTGCTAAAACAACGTATTACGCATGATCATATTCTAGTACTTATTGCTGTAAAAGTCTTTTCAGTGTGAGGAAAATTCAGTTTGCAGTTTTTTTTTTTTTTAATTGAAAATTTATATGAAATGGAATGTACTTATAATACGTGATGGTCACGTATGCTAAAATAGGTTTAGATTGTTTATCACCGACAAATTTTTATTTGATTTGGTGGTACAATTTAGAAAACGAGATAAAAATTAGTAAAACTTTATGTAACGTTATTGAAAGTAAATTAATAGGCTTGATTAGACATATAGTTATCTCATTATCCTTTGCGTTTTGTGTACTAATAACTTAAATCCAGCCATACTCCATCATTAACAGTAAACAAAATAATATAAAGTGTTTTAAATTCATTTAGATTAATATATATGTATTTTTTTTGAAAAAAAAAATTGTTACTTTTTCGTTGTGAATATATACTCTTAAATAATGCTTTCGGCTACCAATTTTCCGAATCAGGTAGGTTCTGAAATCTTAGTGTACTGCAATTTATCTTTTTTTTTTTCATTGATATTTTTATACATTTGTTATTCATTCGATAATTACAAATAGCAAAACTTTTAATTGAAGTAAAATGTTCTCTAACCAGTTATTAATTTTTTAAAAGTTACTCTATTAAAGTCTAAATAAAAAATTTGTTTTTGAAATAGATTAATCCATACGTTTAATAACATTGTAACAGATAAATTTATTTTGATGAGCTTGGATTGAAAATATAGTGTTTTCAATTTGAGTCTTGAAGTTTTGTAGTTAAGTAGAGATAAAAGATGGTTGCTGGAGGGTTTGCATTAGAGCCTAAGATCTAGGTGCAGTGCTCTCAGATCCAAGGCGGTGCACCTCCAAAGCTCCTCACTGATGAAGGCCACAAGCCAGAAACTAGTCTGGGGATGTTGGATGAGTAAGCACTAGATGGGGGATGTTATGCACAAGCCTTCTGGAATCCATTGATTACTCTGGCTTGCACTGAGTGGCCATACATATAGAGAGTTTTGCCTGTTTTAATAACAGTTAAGAGCAAGCATAAGAAATAGTGATCATGTGATGTTTATTGTCTTAAATTTATCTTTGCAGATTATCAAAATTCTAACAGTATTATAATAAATACATTAATTATCCAAATTTTAATATCAGAATAGATTTAATATGAAAATTATTTAAACTCTGGCTTTGAACTAATTTTTTTTTTTTTAAAATTGGAATATTGTTATTTTTAAGCAATAATTAAGAAAAAATTGTGTTGTGTTTTTTTTTCTTTATTTAATCATCTTACCGCTAATTAAAGCTTTTAGTAAATGAAAGTATGCGATAGTGATATTTTTTAATAATAAATGTTGGTCAGTAATAATAAATAAATAGGCAGTAAAAAAAAAAAAAAATTGAGTGGGACAGTAATCCAAAATTTGTTAGATTAACTAAGGCTAGATGAATCTGGAAACTAAGACAAATAGTTTTATTGGAATTTTATTACAAGAGACAAATACCTATAATTAGAGAATTACAGTAGTAAGATTGTTATAGAAAGTTAATGATAAAGTAATATTGCTCTATAAAATAATTTTGCTTATACAATGGCTGGAAAAATAATTGAAGGGATGGAAGATAATAATGTAGTGTAATAGTTGCAGAGAGGCTTTAGACCTTGGCAGTTTGTTTATAATCGAACAGTGTATAGAAATGAGCAGGAAAATAGGCAAAAATTTACGTATACATGACTTTTATCCCTTATAAGACAAACTAGACATATATAATATGGTTTTTTTATAGATGTTAGTGGATCGGTCAGTAAATTCTCATTAGTTAGGAAATATGAAATTCTCTTGAAAATAGTTTAGTTAAGACAAGAATAGCTTATGTTTTTATATTGTTTTTATTATATTTAAAAGAAATAGAATTGGTAATAAAAGAATTAAGAAGGGATTTTAAAATATTTTTAATGGATGATGAGGATTAGATGTTTCTCGATCTTTAGTATTGTGTGCAAAAAATAGAAGATATTGAAGTAGTTTTGGAGATTTGTGCATGGAAAATGGGAAATAAATTTAAGGGGAAAAGCAAAAAAAAAAAAATAATGATAGTTAATATTTAAGAAAGAGAAGATAAGATTTTTTTTTGGGAAGATAAACAAATAAATGAAATATAGTTATTTTAAGAAACTTTTTGAATAACGAAAAAGATTATTTGGGTGATTGGGAAATTGAATTGATATATGACAAAAAGAAAAAAAGGATAAGAATTGTACAGGAGTTACTATATCAGGTTTATCATATAATAATGATAAATTATGTATTGTGAAAGAATACTGAATATTATAATTTATAATAAGTACCAATTTTTTTGCACTCATGTGTTTGCAGATTAAGTCGTCATTTGATATTGATAAATACTGAATAGTGATAATGAAAATAAGTGAAAGGTTGTGATTTGGGCTAACTGAAAATTGTTGGTTCAGTCTGTAATGCATCTTAAGAGTTGGTTACCTTTTTAGGTGTTTTTAGAATGAGTATTAAGAAATAAAAGCATTAATTCTAAAATAGAATTCAAATTGGAAGACTTGTGTGCTTTGGATGCAGGTATGTGGACAACTAATTAAGTATTTATAAATTGGATTATTTCCATCATTAGTACGCCTTAAAATTCAATATTCAAGAATCTAAGGGTCCAGGTTCGATTCCCATGCTAGTACTGACACTGGTCATGCCAGCAACATCTGAAGAAAAGAGAATAATACTTCTCAAAACATGCATATACTAACCTGTTTATTATTATTAACAGTTAAATGTAATTGGAAAATTTAAATAAAGTTAAATTTTTATAAAGACATTCAATATTTAATATTAGATGATGGAAATAGTCCAATATATAAATACAACTAAAATACCAGCACAAACTTTTAGGAAAAGCTAATTAGCTAGTTCATTTGGAAATAATATCAAGTTTTTGCACGAAGAATATAAAGCAAGTTAACAATATTATAGATTGCGGTTAATGGATATATATAAAATAGCTAAAGTAGTTTTACTAATTTTAAGAACAAATATAATAGGATGATTTTGTATCAGTTTATCTGCATGAAAAGTTGAATGAATATTTGCGAGGATAGCTAATTGTTACATTAATAAAAATTGAATTAAGGAGAGTAGCTTCACTAATAAAAGATAGGATAAAGAACATATAAAAAGGTGGCAATATATCTAGAAAAAACATGAAGTGTAAATGGTTTTATAATAATACTAAGGAAAGTAATTTTTAAAGCTCGAACAGCAGCACTGACAGTAAGAGAATATAAATAAAAATTTAGAGGATTTGTTTAGTCATCATCATCATCAACCATTATCAATCCACTGCAGGATGAAGGTCTGTCCAAGTTCAGTCCATCTTTTCTGATCTTAAACTTTTCTTCACATCACCCCTGCACACTTTCTTATTTCATCCATCCATCTCACGTGATCTCTTTGTGGGTCTTTTACAATCTCTTGGAATCCAGTTTAAGATTTCAATTGTCCATCTATTATTATCTCTTCTAGCAATATGTCCAACTCAATTCCAGTGTTTTAATTTTTACAATGAGATCAGTAACACCCGTTTGTTTTCTTAACTATATATTGCGTTTTCAATCTTTTCTTGTTATTTCTAACATGCTTCTCTCCATACTTCTTTCAGAGGTCTGAAATCTCTGTATTGATCTTCTATTAAGTGTCAACTCAGATCCATAAATAACTGTTAAAACACTAAAAATCTTCCTTTTCAAACACATAGGCATATTTCCTTTTAATATTGCTATTTCTACCAAAAGCGCTCCAACCAAGTTTAATCCTATGATTAATTTCATCCATTATGTTTCCATCTGTAGTAATAATATAGTCGTTAACTTTTTCTAACTCGTCATTATCAATCTTTATTTTCATCTTTTAAGAAAATTTATTAAACATTACTTTAGTCTTTTTAATGTTTACCTTTAGTCCTACTTTCGTACTTTCATCTAATAATTCTTGCAACATTTCCTGAAGCTTTGAAGCATTATTTGCAAAAACAACTACATCATCTGCAAAATGTAAATGATTTAAATAATCTTCATTTACTTTTATTCCTTTAGCTTTCCAATTTAATCCATAAAATATTTCTTGCAGAACTGCTGTAAAAAGTTTTGGAGATATAGAGTCACCCTGTCTTACACCCTTCTCAATGTTAACCTTTCTAGTATCATTATGTAACATAATTGTTGCTGTTGCATTTTTATAAATATTCTTCAGAATATGACTATCTTGGGTCTATACCTTGATGATCCAATGCTTTAATCACCGAAGAAATGCTTATATAATCAAATGCCTTTTTACAATCTATAAATCCAAAGCATAATGGCAACTCATATTCATTGTTCCTTTTTATAATTTCTTTCAATACTTGGGTATGCTCTATTGTACTAAAACCACTTTTAAAACCAGCTTGTTCTCTTGATTGGTGGAAATCCAATGTTCTCCTTAGACAAATTGTAATTATCATAGTAAGAATTTTGTACAAAATTGATAACAGACTGATAGGTCTGTAACTTCTCATATCTTTATCACCTTTTTTAAATAATATTAATACTGCATTCTTCCAATCATCTGGTACATCTTTATTATTTAGACATTTGTTATATAACTTTGCTAAAATTTTTTCTATTTCTTCACTTTCTTCTTTTAATATATCCATCATTACCTGGAGCGTTTCCTTCATAAATTTAATTGCATGTCTCACTTCATTTAAAATTCTGGGCAATTCAGAAGATATAATAGATATAGGAGGTAATTGTTCTTTATTACTTTATAATTCTTGATAGAAGTCTCCTACCCATATCATGGTTTCATCTCTCTTTAGTAATAGTTCCATCTTTTTTTGTTATTGCAAATATAAATTTCCTACCAATACCAAAACGTTTTACACTCTTGAGACTTTTATTTTCTTCTACAGCTTTCCTTGCTAGTTCACTATTATATTTTCTTATATCATTATCAAGGATTTTCCACACCATTTTACAAAATTACGAGATATTCAATCCTTTTTAATGCACCATTTTTGTATATCTTCATATTCCTATTCCTTCTTTTCTTCATAAATTCTCTAGTCTCGTTAGCAATTTTTTTGGTCAATTGCTGCTTTTTTTCTACCAGCTATCTTTGTTGCAGTTTTTAAAAGTGTATCAGTTGTAATAGCAGATATCAAATGCAGATAATTAAGGTTTATGCCCCAACAAGTTCTCGTAGTGATGAAGTACTAAAAGATTTTTTTAGGGATATACAAAAGGCTTTTGATCAGACAACATTTTAAAATTGTTATTGGAGACTTTAATGCTAGAATTGGTAAACAAATGAAAGATGAAAGTACTGAAGGTAATTTTGGTTATAGTTATAGAAATGAGAGAGGACATAGGTTTATGGAGTTTGCAGAAAAAGAAAAACTTTATATTATGAATTCTTTTTTTGAGAAAAATGTTAAAAGGAAATGGACATTGAAGCATACGAATGAAGGAACAGCAGAATTGGAAATTTTGACTAACAGAAAATACGTATTTCTGTGTTAATGCAAAACTAGAAAGACAAAAATTATTAAGAAAAACAATACTTACAGTTGATATTCCTAATCTTCAGAAACATTCTAATGAATTTAAATTAGAACTTGCAAATTGGTTTCAAGTATTAGTAGATTTTGAACATGATTCAGATTTGAATGAAATTTGTTAGTAAATTACACAAAGTGAGGAAAATTTTTACCCATTTATTTTTAGAGTGTACCCAACAATAAAGGATGCAAAATATGAATTTATGGAAATGAATATAGTATATGTGAATATAATCAATGGGTTTTTAGTTTTATGATGGAATGGAAAATGATGATAATGCTTTGAAAAATAAAATTATTTAATCAATAAAATTTTTTATTAAAATGGAATAGAATGTAAATAAGTTTGAAGCTTTAGTTATAATATAGATAAGCGAATGATAAAGAGAGATAGATATTGGTTCAGATTCATTGCATTTACATTACATATTTTAATTTTGTTTGTCCTATATAATTTTTTAATTTTCTTAATTTTTTAAATTTTATTTACTATTTTTGAAATTTTTTATTTACTTAAAGAAAATCTTATCAAATTCTTATTGCTATTATTTTCTCTTTATATGAATTATGTAATTTCATTATTATTGTCAATTATTGTATTAATAAAGTAATATTACATTTCAGACATTGTGTGATAAATCCAAGTTTATATTTTTTATTCATTTCTTTATTATTTATTGACAATACTGAATGGTTAGCAAGGTTGGCTATAGATCCTATCTCTCTTTATATATCTTCAGCTTCAATATTCAATGTATTTTAGTACCATATTAATGTACTTTTCATCTTCCATTACATTTGTTATTTATTACTTTATCCCATTATTTACATTATATGCCAAATAATTTTCAACCTATTTTTGATATATCACCATTACAAATCTTATTGCACATATGTTAAGTTCTTGTCTAGTTAAATTTAGCAATCCATTGATATTTGATTGTTATTAATAGTTCCATCAGTATTAAATAACTGGTTCATATCCAATTCTGCTACCCATCCAGTATTGGTTAATAAATATTTTTTAGCTATTCTTAATATGGAGGAAATAATAATGGGAAATTGACTGCTTCTTTATCAGTCAGTCATATCTTTTTAACTGATCTCTATAATATTTTGGAGAAATCATCCCATAGTAGACTATTTAAAGATTGTTTTCATTTATGTACAGTTAGTTTTAGTATTTATATTATTTTCTGCACAATATAATTTAAATCTGTGTTTAGAATTGCATAAACTTTAGTGAGCTATACTGCTTAGAGATTTTCATAATAAAGTATTTTGCATTACTTAAGATGTATAATTTATTTAGTCATGCATTCGTTCATTCACTTCAAAATTAATTTGTTTTAATCTTCAAACTATAGTAACTGAAGGTCTTTTGTATTATTTTATTCACTAGCCACATAATTCTTCCAATGGTATATCTGTTCACTTTTTGAATCTTATTTGAAGTTTTTAATAGTTATGATTTCATATTAATTAGTGATTGATTACATGGATTTTTGAAATTACTCTCAAGTAACTATTAATAATAAATATTTTTCTCCCAAAAAATAATCTCCTTAGGGAAATTGTTTTGCAATCAAATATTTTAATATTTTGAAGCCAAATTAATTACTGCATTGAATGATTATCCATAAAAATTGCCTTGAATTATTATTGTTCATTATAATTTCGTTGAAGATGTTTTTATACTTTAGATTATTTGTGTAGCATAGGAAAGGCTCAATAAAATTTAAATGGCTAAATATAAGAATATGTATAAATGACGTTGAATAGAAAACATTAGATGAAAGTGAATTCTATAAAAAATAAAAAACATACAATTATGTCAGATAAGTATCCAATTTAGTTTTTATGTGGTTATATTTATATATTTGAAAAAAAGTGTTAAAATGTATTGTATATATATTGTACCGGTCGTATCCCCACTAATGAACATTGAGCATGGAAATGCGCATTATTGATGATGGGCTTCCGCTAAAGATCTTGACGGGCATTATATGTTAGAATTTGCGATGATAATACCGTTGAAAGGTTTATTTCTAGTACCTTTATGCGCCACCTCAGGGAAAGATTGCTTTCTCCTCCGAGGGATATGACCACGCAATTCAAAAAGAGTTATGATCTCTCCTTTTATTATTAATCATATTTCATGGAAAATTAAACGCACCATCATATAATCTTGTATCCCGATAAAGTATAGTCCCTTACTAGCTCAGCCTACTCTTTCTCTCGAGAATGTGGTTTGTCCTTAGTTAATAAAGAAGGCTAAACAATAATGCACAGCACTACATTATACTTTAAATTTAAATATTAAGTTTATTGAAACCTCTATGGCGGATAAACCATTTAGAAAATCATAAAAGTAAATAAACACAAATAAAACCAAAATTATTGGTAGAAATATAAATTTCATTTAGTTGACTTTATAAAAAAAATATATGGAATGATCTGAGCTTTTTCTTCCCGTTAAGCACTTTCATCCAAATACCTTTACATAAATCCTATAATGATTTATCGTTTATGTGCATGTTGTTCATGGTATGCATATGTTTCAGAGAAAAATAACCCTCATAATTCTTGTGTGATATGATTCAAATGCAAGGTAATAAAAAAAATGCTATAACACTAATAAGTTCCCATAACAGTCCTGCCCTTATCAGACCAAGCAAATAAGCAAAGATGGAACTGCTTTCATTTATGTATTTATTTTAATATTGACCAGTTCCCATAAAAGTCTGCACTTAGCGGACAAAGCGAATAGTTAAATAGGGAATGGCCTTTTTACACTTTTATTCCTAATCTAATCCTGCCTTTAGCGGATTGAATAAATAACCATCATTATATGAGGGCGAAACATATGCATCCAATGACCATATTATTTAATTTGATATTAGACCTACTCACTAAGATGTAATAATGTAAGTAAATTATTTTACCTTCTATAATCCTACACATAGCAGATTGATAATTTTTTACAATAATACGAAAGCAAAATATGATGTACCTTAGGCTATATAATAGCATATCTACTACACTGTAATTTATCATATAAAATTAAATGGAATATTCACCTTAACATTGTTATAAAAGCGAATAAGTTCAACAAACAAAAAAAAAAATCATTTATGGAATAAGAGAAATTAATAGCAATAAATAAAAAAAATTAACATCAAATTAAAATAGATAAATACAAATACCACTTTATTCTTTGCCGGGCTGGGTTTCAAGAATGACATATACATGCTGTGCAGGTGACTGTGTGAAAACTCTCAATGGAGGATGGCAAAAATTGTCTCTAGCAGCTCCACATTTCAGAAGAACAAGCTCACATCTTTTGCTAGCCCCCCAGGGTTCTAGCTGTACGTGTATACCGACCCCGGTCCTCTACTCCATGGTTCTGGATGTACTATAGTTATGACTGGTTTCTATTATATGATTGTACGAAATATTAATACAGCTTTCTCAACAAGCCTGGGATCCTTTGTCTCCGTCTTGGATGTTTTATTAGGTTGTGAATAAATTCACGCATCTGCAATCACGGAAAGTTCTTTGGCGGCATTTTCTGTGTAATCTTTTTTTTTGTTTTAGTGTTAATACCAGCTTCTTCGGTCATCACTCTTTAAAGGTAACTGACGCTCTTAAACTTTGCTGGCTTAAATTTTTCTGCATTTATAATTAAACTTGCATAATTGCCTCGGATGACAAAAAAAAAAAAATTAAACCAGAATATAATCTGAATAACATGCGAATGTCCGCAATCAGTTTAAAAATGAGTACAAATATGGCTCGGCATGTCAATGAGAATAAGAATAGTTGAATGCATTAGAATAAGAAAATCTAATTTGGAGTATCCCTTTCAGGATAATCGCTATGAAGCCAGAATGATCTTAATGACTGAAAGCCGACACCTCATGCTAAAATGACTGAATGAATCTCCCCTTCATTACTGTCTAAACTGCATGTGAAAAACCCCAAATTCTTGAATGAATTCCTATCATTTCACCTGACCAGCACTATATATCCCTCTCCTTACAAGGTGAATTAATTTGACCCCTCTACAAGCTATTGCCCATATTCTTTTTACTTTTAATTACATTCTCTTGCCTATAATACTTTAATTGGGAACAATGAATGTAGCCATACTTATCTTTAGCTAATCTAACTAAAATTTTATACAAGATTTTGTTTAATTAATACAAATTTTGTCTGACAATACTTTTAATTAATCTTTGGATTTATGAAACACTCAGACCATTGACTTCCATACCGTAAACTTTTTCTACTTAGTAAAAGTACATTTTATACTTAAATAAATTTTTCTGCAAGTGTCAAATGACCATTAAAATTATTTTTACATTTTTCTTTTTTTAAAATACATAATAGAATAAAAAAAAAATCATCGACTAGCCTGCGGTTATGAAAGCTGAATTTTAAAAAGAGAAAGATAAAAAAAAATGTATACAACCTAAAACTGTATACGTGTTGTTACAGTATAAATTATTTTTAAGTTTTCAAAAAAAAATATTCAACACATAACAAACAACAACAAACAAAAAATACGAAGTTAAAAAAAAATAAAAATACATATTGTTTTAAGTTTCCCATTAAAATCTTAAATGTCTACCATATTTAAACAACAATAAAAATAACAAAAAACAATACACCATTTACTGAATATTATTTAAATTGCATATGTACCTCTGGTGTATGCGATCATATATATCTACGCATATTATCACCATTTTAACATTATAACATTAAAATACATTTCGTGTGTAAACACAGGAGAAAATAAACTTGCTCAGACCTTCCAATTATAGTTATACATGTATGACTGGACTGCAGCTCTGCTTGCAGTCATCTTTGTGCTGTCGTTTGAGACTGACTGGCACAATATATTATACAAAATTTTATGAAATAAAAGATTGTTCTAACAATCTGCCACGAAACAAGTAAAACTGGTTTGATCTGCCATGAAATTAATAATATCTATTTTTTTTCTATTTTCATAGAAATTCCTATTAAATTTCTAGATATACTATGACAAAATCCATTACAATAATAAATGAAATTCTTAGTATAATTTGCTTCTAATATAACATTTAATCATATTAAATGCCATTGAGAATAAAATAAAAATTCCATATTGATTAGTTTTCTGACTTTCTTGGTATTAATTTTTTATTTTTAATGACAATTGTTATTGATGAGACTATTGTCTCTTAAAACAACTAGAATCTGGTTTAAAAAAACAAAACGGTTTTAATTATTGCTGTTTAAATACAAAACACTAAGTAGATAGATGTAATCTGTTCAACATAAAGTATGAATTTCTTTCATTGATTTTAAAACTTGTCTATCCTCTCTTCCCATCTTTTATTTTTATTCATTGCAATTTTCCAGATATTTTGAATTTATTTTTAATTTTTCTAAGGAAGCTCTTATTTCTCCTTGAATAACCTCATTTGCTGTTCACATCTATACTTTTTGTATTTATTTATTTCTGAATTTCCTGCTCAATATTTTATATGTGGGGTTAATGGAACTTAACTGGTTTCATATCTGCTTGATTGTTGACAACTATGTGTCAGAATGAAATGTTATAGTCATTATTAGTTACTTATGATAAAATTTGAATGTTATATTTGTTAATTTAAAGAAAATAATTGTTCATCTGATATTTATTATAATCAAATTTTATCTATACAATATTTTATTATTTTTAAATTTTATAACTGTTTTATGTTGTCTGAATATGATTTTCTAAAATTTAAAAATTAGGCAAAAAAAGGTACTTAGTTATTTATTAAAGCTACAACATGGATCATGTATTAGACCTACTGCGCCTGTTCACAATCGTATCAATCCACTGATAACTTTGTAATCTTGTGATGTGACCAATATAATGTGTACACGGATCTTGTACACAATGTTTTTCAACAAAAAAAAGAGAACATGTACATGGATCTTGTACATGGTATTTTGGCAAGAATTACAAAGTTATTGGGAGGTTGATACGAATGTGAACAGGCGCAGTAGGTCTAATAAATGCTCCTTGTTGCAGGACTAAAAGTAAAAAAAATAGTAAAACATAATATATATATAGATCATTTTCAACATTAACAAGTCTCCCAAAAAAAATGTATAACTTTTAACATTAACAAGTTTCAAAAAAAAAAAAAAAAATGCAACTGTCAACAGTAACAACTTTTAAGAACGACATTTAAAATAAAATTTCAACATTAACAAGTTTCCAAAAAAAAAAATAAAAAATATGACTTTCATAAATATATAGGACTTTTAACATTAACAAGTTTTGAAAAAAAAAAAAAAATGCGACTTTTAACACTAATAACTTTTAAGAATGACATTTAAAATAAATAAAATGTGATTTGCGATATTACAATACTGACACCATTAATCAAAAAAATAGTTACTTTAAATATACACCAAACAAACTAATTGATTTTGAAGTAATTTGGATAAAAATACATTAACTATAAAAATACATATTAATTATTAGACTTTTATTACGTGTATCTTGACTTTTGTCATAAGAAATCTAGCTAATAACTGAAAATGTCGAAGTATTACAAAAAAAAATAAATTGTAAACTTTTTTTTTAATAAAGAAATTAAATCAAAAGTACAAAAAAAAATACGTATTAATTATTAGACTTTTATTTCGTTTTTATTTATTCTGGCTCGTCAGAAAGAAATCTAGACAATTACTGAAAATGTCAAAAAAAAAAATCACAAATATTTTTTTTTTTTTTTATTAAGAAATTAAACCAAAAGTACAAAAAATAAAAATAAAAAAAAAAACATATTAATTATTAGACTTGTATTACATTTTTATCTATCCTGGCTCTTGTCTGAAAGAAATCTAGACAACTGAAAATGTCTGAATATTACAAAAAAAAAAATTGCATTGATAAAAAAAAAAACATTTTCACGTGTACTCGCAGGGATTATTTTCTTTCAATTTGACGTCGCCATGGCATTACACATTTATTGTGGGTGTGAAAAGGTCTTCTATCTCCCCTACGTTGCAACTTTAATACTAAAATCCCCCCCCCCCCCCCAAAAAAAAATCAATTTTTGGTAATTGTTAAGTATTAAGTTTAATATTACAAACATTAGTATATAAAACAAAGTGCATACATTTACAGTGATTTCACTTGTCCTAATAAGATCGTAAAAGACCCAGAAAGAGACCACATGTGAGATGGATGGATGAAATAAGAAAATGTGCAGGGGTGTTGTGGAGAAGAGAAGCTAAAGATCGGAGAAGATGGATTAAACTTGGAGAGACCTTCATCCTGCAGTGGATTGATAATGGTTGATGATGATGTTGATGAATAAGATCTTCAATAAAAGAATCAGTTTTTTAAAGTTTTGAATTTTTTAATACGTTAGGATTTTTACTATCTCATTTTCTCAAGATTTAATTTTAGTTGTATAATATGAAATTATAATGTACATTATGAAATAAAAATATAGAAGTAAAATTTCCTTTTTAAATATAATGCTATGTTTATATTTATAATAAAATATAGCTATAAATTACTTACTGTTCTTAAAACTAAGTCAAACTTATAATAGTTTCTCTGGAAAAAGTCATATATATTTATGTCTTTGGAGAATCTTCAACCTGCATATATAAGTTGATAAAAATCTTCATTTTGATTTATTTTATGTATGAATAAAATAACTATTTTTTTTCATTTTATACAGAATCTATTTAAATGTTTTTTTTATTTATTCTGGTTCACTAAGATGCCCTTAAGTTAGTTTCCTTACTTTGACAGAACTGCATATCAATAATTTTAATTATATATAATTTTTTTTTTTTTCCAGCTTTTCCTTCCAGTTTCTCATATTGTCTCATTACTTGGTAACATCCATAATATACCTAATGTTATTAGTAGTACTCAACTCCATGGAAAATCCAATCAAAAAACTGCAACTGAGGAAGATGTTATATGTCCAGATAGTTTTTTTCAGGTAGATATAGTTCTTAATTTAAAACTATTTTGCAATTGGGTGAAGTTGATTTATAGGTTTTTTTTTTTTTTTTACATAACATTATCATATTACGTCAGTGGATAGAAAAAGTAGTTTAGGAAATTGTAGTCAAGCTATTACTTTTGTATATATTAAATTATTTGCAGTGGTAAACTCTGGAATTCAAAGTCCATGGCTGCTTTGTCATTTTTGATACTTGAACTTCTTATGAACTCCCAAGCATTAAACTATTTGATTATTTAGTAAGAATAAATATTTTTTATAAGAAGAGATAATAAAAACTTTATGATTTTAGCCATTATCGTAAACTAATACATTATATATAGTTTACATAAATGAGTAATTCATTGTCATAGCTGGAAGTAATCTTTGTTATTAATTTATATATCAAAGTATACTTTAATTAGATAGACTGGCAATATTACTAAATTGTCTGAATTAATTCATATATCTTTTTTTTGAGAAAAAATTAAAGGGGAATAAAGTGCTGAATAAAATTTTGTAATAGGCAAATAAAGCCAAATTAATAAAAGTTATAAGTCCAAAACTTAAAAATCATTGCTATGCATTGTGAAACATTTATAAGTAAACAAATTATAAATCTTAAATTTTAAAGCCAGCTGCAATTAGTTTATATATGGTTAATATGGTTACAATGCAGAGTATCTTATGCATACTTATATATACATGCATGCATATATACATACATATGTATATATAAAATTAAATAATCCCAGTGCATAATGCTATACTGAAAAAAATATACAAATATCAAATCACTTTTGAGCTGGCTATTTTGAAATATGAACTCTAATGTATTTATATATTAGTTCACAGAGGGCAGTGCTGGATTTCTTAACCATGTGAGGACCTTTAATATTTGTATATAAAATTAAGTACACCAATTTAAAAGCAACTTTCCATTTGAGAAATCTGCCTTGATTGGGAAACCATTAGAAATGGCTTTGCAATTTAATTTTCCAAGTGATTTATTGTGAATTGGTGTACTTAGTTTGGCATTTGATATATATATATATGTTGAATTAAAGTAAAATACTGCCTAACACTATACTAATAATTATAAATAAAATAAAAATTCATATAACATTACAATACTAGCCAAAATTTTTTTACTAAAATTCTTCCATAATCATGATTTCATCTATTAATAAATAGACCTTTCAAGTGAAATTCAACTAAACATACAACATATTTATATAAAACAAAATAGCCTTCCCATCATTTATTTCAAAAACCAACTTCCTTTGACATCAATCTCATGAAGACACACTTTGATGTTAAAGGAAGTTGATTTTTGAAATGAATGATGGGAAGGCTATTTTATTTTGTATTTATATATATTTTGTATGTTTAGTTGAATTTTACTTGAAAAGGTCTATTTGTTAATAGATGAAACCATAGTTGTGGAAGAATTTTAGTAAAATTTTGTTTTTTAACTAATATTGTAATGTTACATGAATTTCTAATTTATGTTGAATTAAATATTTTCCATGGATTATTGTTCTAATAAAAAACAAATGAGATTTTGTCTGTGTAAACAGAGATAACTTTTGCCTTTGATATTGCCAGGAACCTCGATTACTACTAATTGACAATTTCCCTGAGGCTAAATAAATTTTCTCCATTAGCCAAAGGAGATCCTCTTTTATTTCAAATCCAAGTTGTAAAATGGATTTAAATCCAGAAAATTATTTATATAGATGTATAGTTTTAGTGATTTCAAATATTATTTAAATTGTTTTTTTTTATGAATAAACCACCATAATTGAGAAAGTCTTCAATAGTAATATACTTGACTGGGTAAAAGTAGAAGTAATAACAAATGAAGATTTCTCCAATAAATGTATAATCTCTAGACTAATAAATGATTAATAAAAATTATTGAAGATAACTAACTTCTGCTATTTTTTATTTTTTCCTAAAACTTTCTGTGAATTTTCAAAAGGTAACATATACACACACATATCAACACTTGAGAACAACAAATTATCCAGCCATTGCATTTTATTGATTAAAATAGCTGACTACAGATACTTATTTTGAAGTAGAAATTATTTTAAAAAAAGAACTGCCTTTTTTTTTTGGAAGAAATTTAATGAAGTTAATGATTCAAGATTGTTATAAATAGATGTTATATATGCATCTATACTTTTGATTTTCTAAACATGATTTAAAGATAATTTTGCTTATGTTTTAGGGATCAGTATTCTGGAATAGATATTTAATAATCACAATATTCTATCTGTTTTGCTTTTTTGTTTAGATGTTTCTTCATTTATGTTTGATAATTTTCACAGAAATATTTTTTCATAATCGTTTTCTGTAAATCCAAAATTTTAATTTATATATGTCATTTTGTTAAGTTTATAAAGGTAATTTAATTTATATTGGTGAAACAGCCTATTGATATCATATAATTTAGAGCCTGGACTTTTAATGCAAATATTCAAATTATTATGTAATCTCAGATCATACTCTCTGCTAAATAAAATTTACATAATTTACTTTTCTGTGAGGTTGTGAATTTATATATTAAAAAGTAAAAACTATATTTAAACATTTAAATAATTAAAATGGAATCATTTATTTAATTTTAATAATGATAATAAATATTTTTTTGAATAAGTGATTCAATTTTAATTTGAATGATTAAAGCATTAACTATAGTTAGATAAATTTTAATTTTTTTGATATTCTTATTACCACGTTTTTATCCATAAGGCAAAAGTGGTATGTAATATGTCATTTGTTTTACTTTAATCATGGTAGGACCGCACGATAGCTTTCATTTCCGTGCTTGCAGCATTTGTTTATTGTTGCATGATGTACATCGATGTAATATTAAGATAAATATTTATTGGAATTATCTTTTTATTTTCAAGCCTGGTTGCTTAGCAACATGCTTGACATTAGATTATCATCTGCTATGTATTATCTTTGTTCATGTCACAATGTCGGTTAGTTAAGGACACTTGTGGTTAGTCATATTATGTATATATGTTAGTGTATTTATTTTCTTAATGTAGAAATCTAAAACTTATCTTTAAAAAAAAAAAAAAATTGCTTAACGCGATGTTTTGTCTGTATATGTGTTTGACAAAGGATAACTTATTTGGTGATTACTTGGTTAGGTTTAGTATGTGTAGATTAGTACAAGTCACCCTTACAACTCCCCTTTCTTATAGGTAAAAATTTTGATTTATATTTAAAATTTTAACACTCATAACTGTTGGTGTGCCTCTGATGTAGCGCTAATTTTGGATCAGATGAAGGGTTGTTACACCTATTTTAAACTTTAATGGTATAAATTCTTGGATAATTTAAGATATTTTTAAAATATAGTAGATAAATAAAAAGTTGAATAACTGAATTTTAATAATTATTCAATTGTAATTTAAGTAAATAATTTTATTTTAATTGTTTTTTTACCTTTCTAAATATTTAAATTGCTAAAACACTTGGCATTATTTTAACATTTTGTATTAAAGCATTTAAGATTTTGATCTATTATTTTTTATTTAAATATTATTTATTTTTTATGTCATTATATATGATTTTTCTTATCCAATTATAATTTTTTTTTTTTTTGTTCAGACAATTCAGAATTGTACTGAGTTTGCACTTAGAGAACTTGGGCAAAAAGACATTATTTCCAAAATAAATCACTTGACTGAACTTGCACATCCTATGGCAATATCACACTGGAAAGTTTCTCATGTTTCAGCTAGCACATTTTTTGAAAATAAAAATGGTAAGTTAATGTATAATTTTTAAAATTTAATTTTTAAAACAACAATATTTATTACTGTATTATATATACATTGATATTATCATATTGATAAAATTTTGGTATTAAAAATGAAGTTTGATTAATTTTATCTTTACTAAAAATTAATTTGGGATAGGAAAAAAGGAAGTTTGACTATTCAAAATGTAAAAATGAATCAAAATTGATCTATAAAAGAAATGATTATGCTTTTTTTAAAAAAAAATTCAAACATATTTTAAATTTGTATGACTAACATGACATGCAAATGAAACAAAAATTAACAGTATTTGAATTTCTATTGCATATCCATTAGCAATATTTTTTTTTTAAATTGTAAATTAAGATATTTCATTCATAGACTCCACTTTGGCGTAATTGTTTGACAGTTATGGATTCATATCTTGAAAAATTTCACGATGTTTTTTGCATGTAAACATAGATATTACTTTAAGGTAAAAATAAACATTTGACTAGCTCTTGTAACATGATTACTTCTCTACCAGCGTATCAGCATCAAGGTTTCTGATTTAAATTCTAGGAAAAGTTTTTCGAGATAATTTTTTAAACTAAATATACAAATTAGAGAGTAGCAGTTGAAACATTAAATTACAGAGTTGCAAATTTACTTGACAATAAATGTCATTATAAATTTTTTAATGGAGAAAATTACTGAAGTAAATTTCAAATTAGAAAAAAATATGAGTGCCAGTTTAATAGGTGATCTATTATAGTCACTTTCTACGACTGGATGAGCACATTTTGCAAGTTAAATCTAATGAATAAGAAATTTAATTATGATGTACAATGAGTATATTTATTTATATTGTTATAATTACAAAATAATAAATTACAAATGAATAAAAATGTGCTTATGATATATGTTTATATTATTTTCCATTATTTGCATTTTCAATATCATGATATGTAGTGAAAATATTTATTTCTACAAATATGATTACAAAAGAATAATAAAACAAATAATTATTGCTTGCTTTTTTGTTTAGTTTTTCCTGAGCTTGCAATTTGTTTTTTCATTTAAACCAGTATAATGAAAGTTAAAATGATGTAAGAAAAGCATATTGCAAGGAAATATATTATTGTTTTGTACAAATAATTTTTTTTATTGTATATTGTATAATTTCTTATCAATTAGTTTTTTATTTGAGAAATTTGCCATGTGGTGGTGAAGATGATTGGTAAATTACCCATAAAACGACACTCTTTTTTTATTTATAATTTTGTTTTCATATTACACTTTTGAAGTCTGTTTTTTAATCCTCGTTTTCTCTTATAAGATTATTATTATTATTTTTTTTTTAGTTTAAAAATTGCTCTTTATTTAATTAAAAAAATTATTAATTACCAATTGTAATATATCATCTATCCCTTCTTATTTTCATATACCATGCTACTCATTAGTTTTATATAGATAGATTGTGTGATATATTTGAAATTCCTAGGAGTCTAGGATTTTTTGTCTCAAAATAGTTGAATTTAAAAATCTTTAAACAGTACTCATCTGACTAAATCAGATTAATCTGGAGTCTTTACTTTGAAGTCATAGTAGCTAGATATCTACTTATTGACCGCTACTGGATAACTATGGGCTGGCTATTAAGTCTATTTGTTACTTGAAAGTAAAATCCTGTTTACCAGGTTCAGACTTGAATTTCTTGTAATAGTCATTGCAAATGGATATACTAACTATTACATTATGTAATACTTTTCAATAATATCTAAATATATTATTTAACAATTGTTTAATTAATAATGCAGGGTTTCAATAACATTTAATTTTATTGATAACATTTGATTTCCTCACTATATATATATAAACATAATACTGTATATAACAAAGTGCATTATATACTGCGATATCTAGTTTTTAGTTATTAAAATATTTTTTAATGTATCTAATACATTCATTATATTCTATTATATATTATATCTAATGCTTGAATATCCTCACACCTCATTGATGACACTAGTAGCAGAAACCGGTCTGGGATATTCTGCAAAGCTCTACATATTACATTTGTAATACGAGCTTATTAAATTAGGTCACGTGACATGTGACTTGATTTTTTTCCTGTACTAATACATTCATATATATCTACACTGAAAAGAATATGGAAAAATCATTGAAACAAAATTTGTATTAATATAACTATTATTGTTAAATACTTATTTTAGATATTTATATTTCTATCCTTACTATAATATCTGAATTATTTAAACTTATTTATAAAATCTTTAAGATAATTAAGAAAAATAAAACATTCCTTATCTTTTAATGTTGAAAAATCCTTTCCGAGTAAGTAGCTAATATATCTTAAGAATTACATATTAAATTTTTATTAATATTAATAATTCTGTAGTTAAAGTAAAACAAATTAGAACTTTTTGAAAAATGAAATTTAAATAAATGTTGAGTTAATCAAATGCATAATTTTTTATATTTTTTCATTATGATTATTATTAATGGTGGTTTAGAGATATCAATAAAAGAATTGTTGAGAAGAGTGATATAAAGTTAGCATTTAAATAAATTACTTGCTTTTCTTTTTTAAAACTAAATGAAATATAGCTGATTTTTTTTATTTAAAAAAAGAAAGCAAATTATTTGAGTTTTTGGTGAAAAGAAATCAAGATTTATCAGTAAAATTTTTCTAAATAATGGATGTAATTTTTTTTACTTTTATTAATTTTAATAAATTCTAAAAAATAAAATAAACACAAAAAGCCTTAATAACAATATTATTGCTAAGGCTTACAAGAAATAAATATGCAGATTGTACATTGAGCTTTTAGAATTTTTTAAAATCTGTAATTAGTTTAATATAATGAAAATTTTGTTATCTAGTTTAAACTTAATATAGATGATCTAATTATTCAGATAATTTTATTTTGATGCATTGCCTGATATTAATTCATTATACAATGTGTGTTTCTTAACATTGTAAAGACTCATAAATTTAATGATGAAGCTCTAGAATTGAGCTTATGATAACAGAATGGTAAATTGTGGCAAACTATCATCATTGTTCAAGTGTTATTGTTTGATAACATATTAAGCAATTACTCTACCTATCTTTAATCAATCAACATACATGTCATATGTATCTAATAAAAGAATTAATTAAATTTTATTTCCAGAAAGATTTGATTTTATTCTTTTAGAATATGACACGTGGTTTTAAAGCCATTTTTAAAATTTTATTGTTAGTATTTGTTTTTGTTTTTCAGATTAATTCACTCATTAAAATATATAAGTTAGACATCCATATACTTTTTCTCAGCTGAATTTGAAAAAGGTTTCTTTTTACAATTCTTAATATTTGTATTCTCCAACCATTGTATATATTTATTTGTTTATTTAGCATATGAACATTTTTTTTCTATTAATTTTAACTTTTAACAAAAGAACTTGTAGAAATTCCAAATAGAAGATAGATTCACTAGTGAAACAATGGATCTGAAGTCCAATCCATGCTTCACATCTTCCTAGAAACTTGATTAATATTGTAAACCTAAATTAAGTTTATAGTCCAATATCAGCAGGGTTTTGCATTACAGCTAAAATTAATTACGTTTATTAAATTTGTATTTGCTTGTAAATATTTTCTTTTAAATAAATTCCATTGTAACATTAAATTGCTGTTAAAAATATTACTTGTGAAAACCGTTTAGTCAAACATATATATACGTCAAGCATATATATATGAGTTAATGCAAAATTCTGCTGAAATAAAATGCTTATTTTATTAAAAGAAATAAGAATGTATTTTACTTTTTGTTCAAATATTTAGTATGATTTGATTTTGAGATAAGCCCACCAACATTTTCTAAAAGAATGTATATTTTTAATTAGTTAAGCCCATTCAAGTCAAATTAAAGATGGCCTTCTCTTTCTTTTTTTTAATTAATAAAATCCCAAAGTTTAAAGAAAGAAATTTAGAGTAAAAAAGTAAAAGTTATTTTTAGAAGGTGTTACTTTGAAACAAAGGAGCATGGGGGGGGGCTTATCAAGATCTCAGATCATACAAACAATAGAAGGTAGCTGACAGAGAGGGTATAAATAAAAGGGAGAACAAAAGATTAGGCAATCAGAGTTTCCTTTTGGAACAAGTCAATCAGAGTTTCCTTTTGGAAAAAGTTCATTCAGATTTTCCTTTTGGAAAAGATCAGTCATTCAGATTTTCCTTTTGGAAAAGATTATTCATTCAGAGTATTCTTGCGGGCTGTCAGATTGCTCCGTGGAGAACTTTAGAAATTTTGCTGTTGCCTGTTGTGATTTTATTATATGAATTCGATGGAGTCTACCATGCTTGGCTAGGCAAATAAATAACTTTGTCTACCGCCGAGGGTTCCTCAATACCAGAAAAATGCCGTAGTATTTACTCAATCGTCATCTGAACTCTGTGCCGTGTCTGGAGGACTTTTTGTGAAACCATGCTACCGATTTCCACTTTCCTTGTCCGGACAAACACATCTCATCAGACGGATCAAGCTACGCCCGTCGATGGAACATGACCAAGGAACAAGGACGGTAATCATATCTCTCCTCATGAACTATTTATTATGCTACCCTTTTTGTCCATACTTTTTATAATTGCTTCCTTGAATATTTATGAAATGTGTGTTTAATGATATTTATAATGTAACTATTTTTATTAGACTAGTTAGATATATGTATATGTGATCATCTATCTAGATATTTAACCCTTTTTCCTTCGCTATTCTTCATTACTCCCATGTGTAAATATTTTAATTCTATTGCGGTTAAGTTTATTAGTTAATTGTTCATATAAAAATCCCTTTCCAGTTTTATTCATACTTGTAAAATTTAGTACGAGTAAGTTTCCTTTTTTTGTTTGCCAACTTGATCTCCTCGATAACGCTTCTTTTGTCCGCCATTAGCTTCTTACGTATGTCAGATTTAGCGATATACATCTTAAATCATTTTAAACTCTGTTTTAGCGCAAAGCAATTAGAAACTGCTTTGCGAAAGATTTTTATTATTGCACTTTATCGAGCAGATTCGAGTTGACAATGTTTAATAAAACTGGGAAGGAAAGATTTAGACCGCAAGCATATTAATCTGGTTTTCATTGTCTCATTAGTTATTCATTAATTTTGGGGAATAGCGAAGGCCATTAAATTATTAATAATATTTCAAATGTCATTTATTAAAGATATTTATTTAACTAAAAAGCTTGAGTTTGCTAGTTATCTTTCAATGCTTTGTTTTACTTTTAAATGATCCAGGCACGCAAAACACATATTTCTAAGTATTTTTGCACATTTAACTATTTAGCTCCGTAGGTGGTTCTGTCCATGTCTCCTGCTGATGCTAAGCTCGTGGCTCGGGAAGAAAATATCTATGCGTGTCTCAGATAGTGTTGTTCGGTTCATGATAGCTTCGAGACTAGACGAATAGGGCAGAGGTCATAGTATTCTTGGTTTAATATCTCGCATATGGATGGCCTCGAGGTACTTTTGCCTAGTATTCGAACTGGGTTAAATCAACATACTGTAACGGTCAGAATCGTCTATCTCGCTAACACACTGCATAATCCAAACCCCAGACACATAACTGAACATTCTAGGAGGGGTTGCCTTCTAGATATACTAAGTTCGAATCTAAAGTCCAAATTTCACATTGCCACCTGCGTGATAACGCATCTGATGCTACAACTAGTATAACCTTTTACCGGTGCCTGGTGGTCAGGGAGAAACAAAAGACTCTATACTAAGATAAGTTTGGGTGGCTAATTAATGTCTATGGATTTACAAAAGAAATGCATAAAATATATATATATAGACCGAGACAGTGATAGGAATCAAATAAAATAAGAGATAAAATTTAGTTTTAAATAATTGCACACAATTTATTTAGATAAATATATATATAACGCCACTGTCTGCTTATATGAGACAGGGACGCGTATTAAAGAATTGTTGGCATTTATATTTCAGTAATGACAAAAAGGGTTTTAAAACAAAGTGATAGATTCTATTCCTCGGGCTAATAGCATTACGATAATGTGCCTGACAAGATAGGAACATGTGCGAGGTGCTTTGAGTAAATAGACAAGTTTAAGACAATATTGGAAATTAAATGTTCTAAAATATTTATTGATTCCGAGAATAGTAACGGACTAAAGCTTACTAAGCAAACGTGGGAATGGGATCAAAGCATTTATTTGAGAATAATAATAGATTTGTATTGGGAGGTCAGTATTGCTGACAGTGAATTTATAAAGTTGGAGGGTGTGACTCGTTTAAGTCACGGATGCTTTGTAAAATAAATATAAAATGAAACAATATTGAAAATCTGGAATAATTACGGAGGGCATCTCGCCGCTAACCCGTAGGAAAGTATTTTGACGAAACAGCCGAAACTTAGCGACTGTGTGACGATTGCGTTTAATTCCCAGGGGTGTCATTTGTGAACACCCTCTGCCTGGAAATTTGCAATGAGCGAAAGAAAGAACGGATTTTGCCGTGTAAAGAATCCTTGGAAAATAAAAACAAAGCGGTCTCAACAACCAATTCATGTACCAGCAATACGAGACTAGTGTATATAAAAACATACTAAATGGGTTTTACTTGTATTAAGAGAAATGCCCAATCAAATTCCCTGAAATTCATTTAAAAGGGTCCGCACATTCTCGACATCAATGATGAACTTTATAATTAAAATAGAACACGGTAATTAAAATAAGAAAATGCATGCTTGCGGGTTTGAAAAGTAAGTATAGTTTTATATACGCAATCATGCATTTGGGGACACATTTAATCATTGACTTCGCACATACTCTTATATTAGATTAAAATCAATAACATGTAGATTTTAAACTATGTGATTATGTTATATTAAAGAAAAGAATCGCCCTCGAATGAGTGATTTGCAAGACAATAAAATTGGAAAATTATAAATTAAAATATGCCTTAATAGCGGCGTCTTATTTTCAATAGAGGGAATAGTTCACTCGGTCAAAGACGATTCTGACACATTATCATAATAAAATAAAAGAAAGCTTTATAAATAGAAAATATTAACCCAAGGATAGAGCAAAATGTTGAGTATATTTAACTACATGAAAGAAATACATAATGAAGTTGTGAAATATAAGAAAACAATGTTAAATAGCTATAGCATATTAGTTAGTGATCACAAGAGCTCTTGGGTTAATTTAGGTTACCGCTGGAGAAGCATTTGCAGGTAGATGTTCGGCAGGTTTTATAATTCAGCAGCAAAATCTGGAATGTTCATATTTGGCAGCGGCAGCAGCAGTTTCGGGATCCGTGTGATAAATTTTTGATGGTATGGAGCAGCGGCTGGCTATTCCGATGGGACATAGCCATCTTAAACGCCTCTACTCGGACATGTCAAGGTTAGCAAATTATTAGAATTTTAGAACAACTCAGAAACTTTTAGACAACTCAGAATTCTTTTTAAAAGCCTAGAAACCTTTAAGAGCTTAGGAAGCTTAGAATAGCTTAGAATGGAGAACAAAAGAAAAACATCCTT
The DNA here is from genome assembly GCA_028023455.1 of Epiperipatus broadwayi. NCBI lineage: Eukaryota > Metazoa > Onychophora > Udeonychophora > Euonychophora > Peripatidae > Epiperipatus > Epiperipatus broadwayi. The sequence continues at coordinate 3,496,448 of JAQFVV010006318.1, read as the reverse complement.
TTTATAGTAAAATTTAACAATAGATTTGTCCTGGGGCATACAAAATTATTGGACTTATCTGCTGTAATTAAATCTATCCGAATGTCTAAAGGAATTCAACATTAATTAATTTCTTTTGTTAACTTCCCCGTCGACATTCGAATTACAAACTAGATTTAATTAAAATTGCTGCTACTAATTAAAGAAAACTTAAGTGGACAGCTGCTGTTTTTAGATAAACTCATATAATTAAACTATTGTCCCTCATTTATGTTAACAGAAATATTTGGGATGATTTTTATCAAATAAAACGAAAATTATTTTATTTTAAATTGTAATATTTAAATCTATCTACTAAACGAATATTTACTAAAGGAATTTTATTTTAAATCAAAATATATTACGACGGTAATATATTTGTAAATAGATCCAAACAAAATAACTAACAATTTATAATTTTGATATGTTTTAAAATGGATATCATAGTGTGTGCGCAATTACGACTTATATAACTTACTTTTTAATAAATGTAAATTATGTGAACAAATACATAATTCATAAAATTTTATTTTATTTGGGAATAAGTTATATATATATAATACGAGCATTGTGCTCGTGGTTTAAAATTAGGCGGAATTTTCGGTATATAAGTGTATTACAGACACACTACGATAGATTGGGATTCAAACTAAGGTATGAGGGTAGGAAGTAGGTGAGAAAAGATGAAACGAAGATCTGCAGAGCAGACCTTACTGTTTCAATACATCATCTGACTGTCACACTAGTGACTTTATTAAATC